>OX465589.1:49026086-49091092 GCA_950022655.1 Alentia gelatinosa
TTTTGTATGATATTTTCGGGTGAATACCGGAAACTTTCCGATGAAACCTTAGTCTGGTGGAATCACCCTAATATTATACCCAATAATATAGCAATCCTTAAGTCTAAGTTAACCCAGAGGATGGATAATGAATACAGCAAACGATAGTTTTGTGGACAGGCAGCTGTGTAAATCGCTAAATGTTGATATGGTAGTACACGTCAACCTCTCGTGGTTTACGGCCGCCTGTCCACAAAACCATCAATGATTGTTTGGATATTTTATGATATAGCTCTTTATCTCACCCCTGGTATCTTCCTCCATACTTAATATCAGGAAATCGTATCCAATGCCAATGAAACATTTAGGGAAAATATCCAATAGGGATTATGTCACAATGTTAGCCCATTAGTCAATGTGAAGGGTGAGATAAATTCAGAAACCCTTTCAAGTTTAGGTTCAGAGCTTGATCCCATCTCGTTTGAATCGCACTATAAATCACTATGTAATTCAAACTCGATGGGGTACGAGCTCTGACCCTAAACTTAAATAGGTTTCCTCTTTGATATTTAATATAATTATGATAAAAACACCGTTACTACTGACCGTCTGGCAAGATGCGGCCCACGTTACATGTACACCCGTGACTCTGAAACGTCTTCGTGTCGCCGGCTGGGATTTTCCACATCCACACGTCACCGTCCGACGTGCCCGCCATCAGCACAGGCGCGCCCTGATGCCACTCCATCCACTGCCACGAAAACAGCCACGCCGTGTCAACTCACAGAGTAGTACAATACCGCAGTCACTTAGCAATCACTCCATCCACTGCCACGAAAACAGCCACGGCACGTCAACTCACAGAGTAGTACAATACCGCAGTCACTTAGCAATCACTCCATCCACTGCCACGAAAACAGCCACGCCACGTCAACTCACAGAGTAGTACAATACCGCAGTCACTCAGCAATCACTCCATCCACTGCCACGAAAACAGCCACGCCACGTCAACTCACAGAGTAGTACAATACCGCAGTCACTCAGCAATCACTCCATCCACTGCCACGAAAACAGCCACGCCATGTCAACTCACAGAGTAGTACAATACCGCAGTCACTTAGCAATCACTCCATCCACCGCCACGAAAACAGCCACGCCATGTCAACTCACAGAGTAGTACAATACCACAGTCACTTAGCAATCACTCCATCCACTGCCACGAAAACAGCCACGCCACGTCAACTCACAGAGTAGTACAATACCGCAGTCACTTAGCAATCACTCCATCCACTGCCACGAAAACAGCCACGCCACGTCAACTCACAGAGTAGTACAATACCGCAGTCACTTAGCAATCACTCCATCCACTGCCACGAAAACAGCCACGCCATGTCAACTCACAGAGTATTACAATACCGCAGTCACTTAGCAATCACTCCATCCACTACCACGAAAACAGCCACGCCACGTCAACTCACAGAGTAGTACAATACCGCAGTCACTTAGCAATCACTCCATCCACCGCCACGAAAACAGCCACGCCATGTCAACTCACAGAGTAGTACAATACCACAGTCACTTAGCAATCACTCCATCCACTGCCACGAAAACAGCCACGCCACGTCAACTCACAGAGTAGTACAATACCGCAGTCACTTAGCAATCACTCCATCCACCGCCACGAAAACAGCCACGCCACGTCAACTCACAGAGTAGTACAATACCGCAGTCACTTAGCAATCACTCCATCCACCGCCATGAAAACAGCCACGCCATGTCAACTCACAGAGTAGTACAATACTGCAGTCACTTAGCAATCACTCCATCCACCGCCACGAAAACAGCCATGCCATGTCAACTCACAGAGTAGTACAATACCGCAGTTACTTAGCAATCACTCCATCCACTGCCACGAAAACAGCCACGCCACGTCAACTCACAGAGTAGTACAATACCGCAGTCATTTAGCAATCACTCCATCCACTGCCACGAAAACAGCCACGCCACGTCAACTCACAGAGTAGTACAATACCGCAGTCACTCAGCAATCAATCCATTCACTGTCACGAAAACAGCCACGCCACGTCAACTCACAGAGTAGTACAATACCGCATTCACTTATTGATCACAACTCATAGATGAATACAAGACCTCCCCTGGCTTGATGCCCACAACTTGTTGTCATCTCACTCACCAATCACAACCTCTGACCAGTCACTTCACTCACCAATCACAACCTCTGACCAGTCACTTCACTCACCAATCACAACCTCTGACCAGTCACTTCACTCACCAATCACAACCTCTGACCAGTCACTTCACTCACCAATCACAATCACTGAGCAGTCACTTCACTCACCAAACACAACCTCTGACCAGTCACTTCACTCACCTCACTCAACAGTCACAACTTTTTATTGCCACATAGTAATTAATATTTCGAAGACAGGTAAGTATTTTCACAATATTTGTCTGAAAGATTAGTCACATCGGAGTGCACGTGTGTATCACATGGAAACACTTTTCCCACTTTGCTGAGAGGTAAAACACCAATATGCACGGTTCATGTAGAACAACCATCTAAAGGAGAGCACTCATTGTGTGTGAGTCCAGTTAAAGCACAGAATTTCTCTTTTCTTAAAGAAACCCTCTCAGGGAATTTACTGACTTATGGGGTTTTTTTTGCAGTACCTCCATTATTCTTGTACGTCCATTTCTTTGAAATGACGGAAACTTATGAGGGCCATTAACAAAGTACTGTATACTCAGTGGATGGCCCTTAATTAGAGTACACATAGCCATCCCTGTAGACAGGCTGCCATCTTGCCTAGGACATCAAAATAAAACACCAGGTGGCAGGTGAAGTTTTCAATGGATTACAAAAGATCACAGACTCTGCCCCAACTCGTGGCACCATCTTTACAGGTCACCCTGGAACTAGCCCACTCTCTGGGCAGATCCTTTGTGCCGCTTGGCTTCCAAGTGGGACAAAAGATCTGCTTGGAGACTGGACCTCCCTATACTGGTTGTGTAGGTAAACGAGGCGTAGCAGAGAGATTCCTGTAACCCACCGCAAAAAAAAAATTCCAACCACGGAGCGGTATAAACTCTCCACTGGAACGAAACAATGACACCAAGAACCTCCCAATACTGGTTGCCTATTGTATGACTTACCTCTAGGTCGGAGACTTCAAAGGACCAGACTTCCTGTTGGTTGGCGACCTTCCACACTTTGATGAGGCCAGACATGTCGCCCGTAGCTACGTATGCCGCATCGTGACTGATACCCACACACGTCACCGAGTCCTTGTGTCCTGTCACAGCAAGACCAGCCATTGTTAAAGACTCAGTTTCCATTAAACCAAACGATCCTATTCTAACGGTTTCTGGTGATCTTCAACTTCCCAACACAGATTTTACAACCGTTTCCTGGCAATTTACATGGTTGAAACTACAGATAGCACCACTATAAAAATGTGCTGTTTTTTAGTTTATTTCCTTGCTCTATATCCAAGTAATGGAGTTATTCTGAGTAGTATGCCAAAATGGGATACATGTAGTGTTTATTTAGATAACTGTTTGGGCGAGGACCGTGTTTCTACATGGTAAACATCATACCTGTGCTTTCTCGCACCTTGTTTCCATTCACAGTTTGCCATAAAATGTTTCTATGTAGTAACATCATACCTGTACATTTTAGTGGCTCGTTTCCTTTCACAGTTTGGTCTGCACTCCACCTCATTTGACCATAACATAATCCACTTAGCTTCTCTTTATGAATTACTTTGCGGTCAAACTCGGTGGACTCCAGACTGAGTTATTTTTATCTCTTGAGTTTTCTTCTAACAGTTTGCCATAAATGTTTCTAGGTTGTAAAGTCATACCTGTATATTCTATCATCTTGTTTCCATTCAAAGTTTGCCATAAACGTTTCTAGGTTGTAAAGTCATACCTGTATATTCTATCATCTTGTTTCCATTCAAAGTTTGCCATAAACGTTTCTAGGTTGTAAAGTCATACCTGTATATTCTATCATCTTGTTTCCATTCAAAGTTTGCCATAAACGTTTCTAGGTTGTAAAGTCATACCTGTATATTCTATCATCTTGTTTCCATTCACAGTTTGCCATAAATGTTTCTAGGTTGTAAAGTCATACCTGTATATTCTATCATCTTGTTTCCATTCAAAGTTTGCCATAAACGTTTCTATGTTGTAAAGTCATACCTGTATATTCTATCATCTTGTTTCCATTCACAGTTTGCCATAAATGTTTCTATATTTTAAAGTCATACCTGTATATTCTATCATCTTGTTTCTATTCACAGTTTGCCATAAATGTTTCTATGTGGTAAACATCATACCTTTACATTCTATCATCTTGTTTCCATTCACAGTTTGCCATAAATGTTTCTATATTTTAAAGTCATACCTGTAGATTCTATCATCTTGTTTCTATTCACAGTTTGCCATAAA
The DNA here is from genome assembly GCA_950022655.1 of Alentia gelatinosa. Taxonomy (NCBI): domain Eukaryota; kingdom Metazoa; phylum Annelida; class Polychaeta; order Phyllodocida; family Polynoidae; genus Alentia; species Alentia gelatinosa. The sequence goes on from OX465589.1 coordinate 49,030,539, forward strand.
TGTTTCTATGTGGTAAACATCATACCTTTACATTCCTACAGCTTGTTTCCATTCAGAGTTTGCCATAAATGTTTCTATATTTTAAAGTCATACCTGTATATTCTATCATCTTGTTTCTATTCACAGTTTGCCATAAATGTTTCTATGTGGTAAACATCATACCTTTACATTCTATCATCTTGTTTCTATTCACAGTTTGCCATAAATGTTTCTATATTTTAAAGTCATACCTGTAGATTCTATCATCTTGTTTCTATTCACAGTTTGCCATAAATATTTCTATGTGGTAAACATCATACCTTTACATTCCTACAGCTTGTTTCCATTCAGAGTTTGCCATAAATGTTTCTACGTAGTAAACATCATACCTGTATATTATCTCACCCCTGGTACAAGCTTCGCCATAGAAATAACATTAGGAAAAAATACTCAACGATCACCCCCGTAAAGTGACAATACTACGCCACGGTCGTGGCGTAGTGAATTCGCTAGGTATATTCGAGCTATTCTGATATTCTGATACTATCTAACATCATAGAAAGGGGTGAGATAAATCCAGAACCGCACTTGAATCGTAAAATTGACAATACTCCACTCGTTTGGATGTGCCATAATCGTCACTCGGCTTCGCCTCGATGACGATTTGGGCACATCCAAACTCGTGGAGTATTGTCTATTTATACGATTCTCAATGCAGTTCTATATAATTCTATCATCTTGTTTCCATTCAGAGTTTGCCATAAATGTTTCTATGTGGTAAACATCATACCTTTACATTCTAGCAGCTTGTTTCCATTCAGAGTTTGCCAGATGAAGGCTCGGTCATCCTCTCCGCCACTCACTGCCAACTTTCCTTCCTTGGGGTCCAGAGCAACGCAGAACACCGGACCTAGAGCAGAAATCAAATAGTCCATTCAAATCTAAAAGAACTTTTACAGAATTATTTATGAATGAATAAAGGTGACCCTCATCGAATTGTTCGTGGAAATATGAAGTCTAATCTACAGGGATGTCAGTTGAGGTCAGGAAAAAAAAGAGGAAATATTTTTCATGTGGAAATTGCTGCCTCAGGGAGAGACGAATCTACATCATTTCGAAAAAGTAGCAGTGCGTCCTCAAACTGTTGTACACATTGATAATGGCGTTGCTGTTTTTCAATGATTCCATGCTCAATTATTTTTCATTCAAACAGGGGCAGTTTCTAGTTTGTAACTCTCGGAAAATTTGAGTCCAGATTATTGAGTATCAGCAGAAACAGTATCATCATTACTGCTTTCTCATATAGGATTATGATTGTTTGTTTGTAGAGGATTGTGAAACTTAAGTGGGTGTTCCATTGGGCTGGCCATGAATGTGACGCATCTGGCAAACATTCTTATAGTATACAAACCCACAGGTCAGTTCAAAGGCAAACGTCGCATGGCGGCCATGTATGCAGGCAGCCACTAAAAGCTGATTTACCAAGTTTTATGGGCCGTCGGCAGTTACACTACTTTATCTCACCCCAGATATTTTTTCTCCATAGACTCAACATTGGGAACTCGTATCTAACGCCCATTAGATATTTAGGTAAAAATACAATGGGGGATAATGTCATTAATGTTAGCCCATTAGTCAATATTAAAGGTGAGATAAATTCATAAACCCATTCAAGTTTAGGGTCAGAGCTCGATCCCATCTCATTTGAATCACATAGTAATTCACGCGGCTTCGCCTTGTGAATTACTATGTGATTCAAACTCGATGGGATACAAGCTCAGACCCTAAACTTTCATGGGTTTCCTCTGTAGTATACGGCCACAGCTATTGAGCACTTTGCCTCCTCCACTGCACTGATTGCTATCACCACCTGACAAACAGTGGCTGTGTATCCTGCGTGCATCCACCATATCATGCTCTTTTGTCCACCTTATCATGCTATTTTGTCCACCTTATCATGCTATTTTGTCCACCATATCATGCTATTTTGTCCACCATATCATGCTCTTTTGTCCAACATATCATGCTCTTTTGTCCACCTTATCATGCTATTTTGTCCACCATATCATGCTCTTTTGTCCACCACATCATGCTCTTTTGTGGTTGTGCAGTCAGCCCAATGGAATATGCCACTTACACAGATATATATTCAGACCATGTACATTCTCTACTGTATACTAGTTTGTCGGTGCTGTATGATGTAGTGGTCTGCGTAAAGGTTACCTGTGTGTCCTTTGAACACGGTAAGCGCATCTTCGCGGGGAGGCGTGTTGCTACCAGCGCCCTCCACCATCCCCTCGTCCTCCTCGTCCTCCTCCTCGTCTGCACGGTAGTTGTCCAGATCCATGTCCTCCATACCTTCAGCCAGGTCGCCTGTGGAATTAGACATCAGTTGGGGTCAGAAAAAACATGTGGAGATTTCCATGTGGAATTTGCTGCATCAGTGAGACTGATAAAAGGGTAAAATACGCCATATTTTTACAATGGCATCCTGTGGAGGGTCGGTGGGGAGGTTCAGACCACTGTTTTGTTGCTGTGAATGAGGTGCAATTAATATCAGAAGGAAAAGGAATGAAAACGGAAAAATGCCATTTTTTTTGTTTTTGTTTATTGAAGTACTGTAAAGTGGTACATAAGCTGGCCTCTGCTTAGCAGTTATTCTGGCCTAGCTATCACTATCTGTTTACAAAAATCCTTTACCAGTAACAAGTCTCTTCGGTTGAAAAAAGAAAAAAACAGAAAGAAATATATACAACGATGATCATGCTGTATGCAATGAGGTTATGAGATGGGATAATTATACAATTATCTTTAGTGAAATTATACAATTAACATCTCTGTGGAATCTATTTATTTGACTGACTTTATGTCTGGTTTACAAATACAGACTTTCTCATTGCTTGTAGTTCATCTAACCATGGATTTCTCCAATAATATTCCAACAAGTTCTAGTCACAAAATCTTGTTTTCCCAAAGGAAGGTCAGGATTTCTTTCGTATTGATACCTTGAAAAATACTATACGTGAATCTAGTACTGTCAGGTAGGTTGGAATCCATGATTCAGATATTCCTAGTTTGTTATTTCAGTTGGGGTCAGAAGAAAATGGAAACATTATTCATGTGGAATTTGCTACCCCAAGAAAGACCGAGAAAAAAAGAAACCCTAAAGCTGTGAGGGGATATTCAGACCAGTTTTATCGGCAAGAATGAGGCTCAATTAACATCATATTTAAAGAAGAAGAATGTTATATACGAAAAGTTTTGAAAAGTGGATTTCCATGGAAAGATGAAAAGCTTCTTTTTTTTTTCTTTTTTTTTTTATTACGACCAGTTCTGTCTAATGCGACAGATCTTCCACTGCCATGATTTATTTTATGGTTTCATATATTTGTTTTGTAAACATATTTTAATACATTTAAAAAAATTCCCAAACACCAAAATGGTCGTCATTTATATGAACATGAGATTTAGAATAAACAAAAGATGAGGTTTGGAATATACAAAAGATCCGTAAAAAAAATATAAGGTTATGGAGATTCGGGGGCTTGTATTTGCAAATATTTTAAGTCCACTTCTGGCCTCAGCTAAGAGCAAATGTGGCCTTTTTCATATTCCTAACTAATGGTCTCCTTGGATTTTAATGATGATGATTGTGACATAAAAATATACCGAGAAATCCCATACAACTTCTCTCACCTTCAATTGGAGTTTTTTTAAATATATTTGAATCCACGATACAAATATCATTTTGATATTTTTTAAGTGTTTTATATCTTTTCCCCCTGTATTACATATTTCATTACCTTCATTTGGAGGCTGGTCATCCAGTTCTATCACCTCGACCACGTCTTCGGGATTTAACTCCAGACCCTCATCCAGGTTGTCCTGGATGTCATTGTTTGCCCCCTGGTTCGCCTGGTTTCCTTGGTTACCAGGGTCCTCCCCCGGCTGGTGCACTTCGCCATCCATGTGGTCGTCGCCTTGGTTACCGCGCATTGAATGTCTGAAATCGAAATTCTATAATTATCTGAAATGTTCAATGTCAAGAGTTACAATTAACTTCCCTGTAAAGTTCTCCCTTTACAATAATTCGGCTTTCAATTAGGACCATTTCTTTGGAAAAAAATAAGTTGTCTCTCGTTGTTCACTACTCTAAAATGTATTTTCAAGCTCTATAGTCGCCTATGTGGAAGACATCTATCTTCACATCTTTCTTCACTGTATTTTAAAATGGCAACCTTTTATACTTTTAGAGCCTCTTATTTTTCTTCTAGTTTGAGGATTTTCCAATCAGGCACAGAACTTGAAAATTCTGAAATAAACATTAAGTTGGCGTTTATGCCTAGAAATATGGTACCACTTTCCTAGAATACAGGATTTATTTTTCACAGGAAAAAATCATTTATTTGTGATAGACATGAGTGGTTATCCATATAATCTCCAGTTGAAATAAAAGCTGAAAATAAAATCTTGTCCTGACATAAAATGACGTTATGAATACTGGTTATGGCTACTCTATCTATGCATGGCTATGACTAAGTCTAGAGCTTAGTTCTTGCCTTACTGTCTACCCCATGGTAAATGGCCCATAGCTTACCCAAAAAGATTGTTTGTATTCAAAATAGACTGTCCATGCTTATAGTATACAGTTATAGTTATATAGTGTATTCTAATAATAATGATGTTTATTGACTGGGACTGTGTTACACACTGCTTGGAGCATAGTGATGACAGATCTTAAATGAGATGGTTGACTTAGGGTAGGGGTAATGTCCTCTTGATGAATTGGCATAAATTATACAACAATTTGCAGTCAGTTGATTGTAGCCATGCTATCACTTTGTCCATCCAGGGCAACAGGTAGAAATAATAGCAGTATATTCTGGATAATTCTACAAACATCATGGCGTTTTAATGTTTAATGATATGGGGGTCTGTGGTGTCAGTGTTGACTATATATTTGGCCTTTTGTTTAATGTCTTAATAATTTGGTGCGGTATCATAAGCCTGGTATTTTTTACATGTCAACACCCAAACATTAAATAGCACCCATCGCCAATCACACCAAGTTTACACATGTGACATAGTAGTAGCTCCCTTTTTGTAGATTTACCTTTCTCGGTACGGTATTCGCCCTTATCTTTGGCAGTCTCTCAGACTTAAGACAAGAGTCAGAGTAAGCTGTCCATGACATAACTCATAAGTGATGACAGGTATTAATTACTGTTAACTATTTACAGTTACTTCCAATCTTATGAATATATCAACACAGAACGAGCCAATGTATGTTACCATGAAAGTGTACGGAATGCAGGTAGAAATAATAGCAGTATATTCTGGATAATTCTACAAACATCATGGCGTTTTAATGTTTAATGACATGGGGGTCTGTGGTGTCAGTGTTGACTCATTTTAACCACGAGTGTGTCATCAAAGCCGTATGACCCACAGACGCGTTTACAATCTCCAGAAAATAACTGACCTTGGGGAAATAATGTCAAGTTTACTGTCTGTTTATGTTTTGTGTACTAACTGTGGCGTTGAGGTGTTGTAAACACTGAAACACGTACCTCGACTCTGTCAAAACCAGTTAATCTGACTTCACGTGAAAAGTGGCCGGAAGCGGAAATCGGCGCGGTTCTGAGAGTGGTTTCTTACCTCCACTGACAGTGGAATCTCCTCGCAGAGACATTATAAAACCATTGTTTACATCGTGGTTTGTGGGGAAGTACTAGTGAAATATCCTGTCGGATATCACAGAATGGAGCGATTGCCAGTGAGTCGAATCACTAAAGTGAATTTGGCATGGTAAGTATTGATGTTCAGGGGACCTTTTCAACAAATACCTCCAATATCGCTCACTACCTGAAGTTTTAGCACAGCACAGTGGAAAGGTCATGCCAGTTGTGGATTGGTTTAAGTAATATTTGGTTCCGTGACCAAAATGATATCCCTCAAAGATTTAATTTATGGACTTGTGTGCGTCTTTATCACCAAGAGCCTACGTCTGATTTATTATGATTACGGATTAAGGGAAAATCTACCAATTTAAAAATGAATTTTGGACGACAAATGGCCCAGATCCAGAAGACTGAGAAGTAGAACCGTGTATACATATTTGTTTTTATGGTGGGGGGGGGGGGGGGGGGGGGGGGAGGTCCACCACGAAATTCTGGGTGTAAATGATAATCCAGTATTACAGACGCCTCTCTATTCTTAGTTTGATCTTTATGAAGGAAGAACAGAAACAGACTATTAAAGATCTAGTGTAAGGTAACCATCATCAAAATTTCAATAAATCAGCAATATCCTAAGTTTTTGATTCGTGATAATTATCTAATGATTTTTTTCTCTTCCATTGTCTTTTTTCAGGGGTGGAATAATAATGGGTGGAATTGCTCTCTTCGCGGCAGCAAAGTTCTCAGTGGACAGCAACCGTCACGAAATGATGAAAATGAAACGAAGGATCAAGAAACAAGTTCAGCAAGAAGCGAATGAGGAGGCACAAATGGCTTCAAAAACGAACTCGTAGAGATGACTCATCCAGAAATCAGTGTGTAAAAAATGTCCTACGGGAAATAATGTGGATTCGCAAGGATGCTGTGACGTTGGGAAATGATGTGAATTGACCTTCCGAATAGAGCTTTCAGAAATATAAATCTATGATTTAAACTATACAGCACATGGCCTACCCTGTATGGCCGCTGCCATTAGACCGCAATGCCAAAAATGTGGTTTGACTCTGAATTATCAATGGATGAAATAGCGCCATCTCAGGGGTCGCACTGGAACTCCCTGTGAAACCAGCGGATGGCAGGGGAAGCAAGGTATGCTATGTGTCGTATAGCTACAGTGATCATTTCGCCGGCCATAAAATGTCAGCATGATGGAAGGAAAACTGATAAGATTTGATACATTTATGGCAGTCGAATGAATTTATATTGTACATACATATTTAGATTAAATAAACGGTTAATATTTACCAACGTGTCACTCTTCATACGAGTTTGTTTGCTACGGATCTGTACTGCATTAGAGTAGATGTTCTAGATACTAGTAATAATTAGGCATGGGATTGGAAAACTGGGGAAAAAATATATATGGACAATGAACACTGCTCCGAAGGGAACCCACCGTATTTGACGCTTCTTAAAGTGAATTCTTCCCAAAAAAAAAAAAAAATGTACAGTGTATTCTTGGCCTCAGACGAGTTAAACGGTCAGAATTTCGCAAATATTGTTCAAAATCTTTTGTATTCTTATTTTTAACCTCCAACCCTTATAAAATTGCCTCCTGAGATTTACATTGGTCTCGAGAATGACCCTTCAGGTGTTGGAATATCCAAAAGTCCCATGACTAAACAATGTATTGAGGCCAAAAGCTACAAGATACCAGCCTTGATCGAGTGAACCTTGAGAAAATGTTTCTGGAATATATGGATAAGAAAATTTATTTTATTGACCCTTTAAGACCGGACTTCTACGGCTAAACTCCCCTTTGAATGAGGGGTGCTTTTGTCAGTGTCTACCAATAGCGGTCGGGCTTAGTCGTCAGAACTCATAAGTCAAGCCTTTAATCACGTGATGTGATACTACATCCTAAATACTTTCTTTTATTCAAGTGAAAATACTAAATATGCTGTTCTATAAACATTGTGAATATGTCACCAATATTGCGCCTTGTAAAATTCAATTTTGTAAACAGTGGAGAAATGATGTCTCAAGGCATTCGGCCTGGGCCGGTTGATGCCTCACGGTACCATTCACCCTTAAAGCCCAATGCTCATCTACTGATAGCCTGGCCTAGTTAGACTATAGGCCAGGTAACGGGTTCCATTTTTATGGTGCATTATTGGTAACGCCTCCTGCTTCCCTGGTCATCCGCTAGAGGGCCCGGCGGAATAAGGTGTATGACAGGTGGATACCAGCCAAACCACTAGGCTGGTGCCCGGGGTATAAGCTAGTCACAGGCGGGCACCAGCCAAAGTTGAAGCACAGAGTAGCGTGGTTGAAGGTCGTGCCTGTGGAACCCGTTACCTATCCCTTATTTCATTAGGGCAGGGAACCAGTCCAATCTACCGATTTCGGAACGTTTATGTACCTTTGTCGGCGACAAACGGGCGGTAATTTGTCTCAGGCATCCTAATGGAGTCGGCCGTAGTCAGCAGATGTAGGACAGCTAGGCAAGGTTGAGCCACCGATTAGTGAACCACCTCCTTCAGATGTCCTTTTGTCACCGACAAGTTGTGGTTTCTATGTTCCAAAATTGGTAGCGAAAAGTTTATAGACATGTTGATAAATCTAGTCGCCGACAATGTAACGTTTGTAAATGGGGCTTGATTGGGGTACGTAATTTGTCTGCAACAAGTTCACCGACTTCTACACGATATGCAAACTAATCGTTCAAACTAATCTGAATTTGCTGTAAAAGTTGAGGACATTGCCATAGGCGAAATGGTTGAAGATCCCCTAAAAGTTAGTCTGTAAACCCTGCACTTTATAGAGATAATAAATCAAATGAAGTCTCCAATTATATCTTTTTGTTTATTTATACTGTACCAAATATACACACAAATCTCCAAGTTTCATACGGGTCATTGTTATACATTAGTGTTGCATGCGGAGTTTACCCACATACCATGACTAATCATAAAAGAGGCATCATAACGAAGACAAGATGTCGGATCTTTCATTTGTTTTTACATGGAGTTCATCCTTGGGGAAGTTTATATACAGGGATGCAAGTCTTGGTTAGAAGAAAAAAAAAGATAATTGGAAATAAGATCTCGATGGAGAAATGACTGGTACTGGACTGGTAGGAAAACCTGCTCAGAGCTGTGGGATGTGTGTGTAGTTAAGGAGACACACTCACTTTCTAAAGATAGGAATTATTTATAAAAAAATTTAAATTTTTTTTTTTTCACTTTTCAAAGATAAAAATGTTGGCCTCTCGCAGGATACAGCCAGGATCCCGGCTGGATATGGCTGAGTGCACAGAATTTAGATTGAAAATTAAAATATCTAAATTTCCGATGCCATCGATTTATCTGAGGACTTGCATCCCTGTATATAAACAATTAAAATCATGAGCAGGTTATTAAGTCAAAACTTGATTCCGTTTACCCGAATAATGTCCCGAACCTGCTCAGGCCATGTTCGGTTCCTATTCGGATCAGGGCTAAAGATTGGGGCCCGAGTGGCGATTGCTACCATTTTGGCCAAATGGAATCAACCCGGAAAAGTTTGTTTATTTTACCAGACGATCTCACCGTCGAGCTCGTGAACCACAGAATTAATGTAAAACACAAGTTGTGAATATTGCTATCCCAAAACAAAAATAAGTAGTCACAGACATGCCTATATTGTGTTTCCATGACAAGAAAGCAAAATGAGAAGCGTAACCAACACAAGTACCCTTTCCACCCTGCTCAAGAATGTTTTGGGAGGATTGGCACCTTGTATGAACTATGGACATCCATTTCCATGAAATTTGTGTCGGTGAAAGACCTTTAACAGTCAAACGATACCTCAGTAATGTTTGTTCCAATATAAATTCTCTGTTTTCTCTCCTAAAAGAACATGCTACCATGCTATCATGGCAGAATACATATATATGTATATATCTATATATTTATGTACAATATAATAAATCTGTGTATTCCTATGACACCATTTTCTTAGAGGAGGGGAGGGGGGTTATTACATTTTTTTTCAGATACATTTTTTTCTTTTTTTGGCGGGGGTGGGGAGGAAGAGGGTCCTAAATTGCATTATTTCGATACTGAGGCAATAGCTGTTGTTGCAGAAATAGTTCACAGAAACAGGAATCCCACGTGTACCAGTGTACGGTTAAATGAACAAAGTAACAAACCCTAACACTTGTGAACTGTTGGCCCGTCTACAAATTAAAACACACTTAACACCTTTGTGGAAACTCAAATTCATTTCCGTACAGTGTTCATATATACGTCTTTTAGGCCCGATTCCCACTGGGAGATTTTTACCGCAGAGACTACTACCCAGTGTAGTTGCTGGGTAACTGCAGTCACAGAGCGGGTCGTCAGAGGAGCAGTGATTGGTAACGAGCACCCTGAGTTGTCAAACATGTCAACCACGGAAACCTACATATTCATGGGAACGAATCAGCATGATTCTTACACAGTGGGAACCAATCAGCATGATTCTTACACAGAAAATCGGAAGTGCACTGAGTGACCTTCACCTTCAATTTCACATCCAATTCAGTGTCCCATAAATACGCACGTTTCAGTTCTCGGTCTGAAACCAAATCACGAGACTGGTTTTCTTTTCAGAGATTACGGTCAGCGACTCGCATCATTGCCACGAAGGCAGTGCTCGAGTTGCCGATGATGTTGTATCCCAAATCCTGGGGCTCTAGTCACCAACTGGGGCTCTAGTCACCAACTGGGGCCCCTTGGAGCCTAAAAATCTCTCGGTGGGTTATCGGGCCTTCGAGTGGACATCACACACTGGATGAATGTTTAACGCGCTACAGAAATCCAAACTAGATCCAGCAAGCCCGGCTTGACAAGGCAAAATAATCTCTGTAAAAATCGCTGGATTTGTCTGTCTCCATTGACCTTGATTCTCGCCATTCATATTTGTTGTCATTCCCAACAAGTCTTTAATAAATCACCTTCAGCCAAACAACTCAACTGTCAAAAAAACATCTCCCGTTTCCGTGAGAAGTTCTCGGGAAATTTGAGAAGTTTCTGTGTGGAAAGCAGTCATGAAGTGTGTTAGTGTTTCTCGTATGTGTTGTTAATTGCGTGAAGCGCGGTTATAAGTAGTGGCCTCTTACTCTAAGAAAACAGCATCAATAAATAAAACAAGTAATCTCCTGGAGAAGTGGAGAATCTCAGAAATACTAACAAATAATAACACTAAAGGGTCCCGCTCAAGTAACTGACCCTCGTTTGGTGTTTTCATGATTTGAGCAACTACTCTGCCACGACGTAAAAATCTTGTTTACTTCACTGCAGCCAAAATGGAGGCAAATACTAATCAAATTACGCTCACTAATTTCATTTTATAATTTTTTTGGTGAGAAAAAAGGGAAAACGTTTCTGACTGCAGCCGATGGGAAAAAAAGACATCTATAACCCAAAGAGCCGGACTTATATTTAGAAGCCTGGTATCATACTTGGGGTGATCAGTAATATAGGCAGAGGAATATATCTGGTTCATAAATTTACCAAGTATTTTGACGTACGAAGACAGTCAGCCTGTTTTCGTATTATTATATACCTAAAAATGGCGGAATTATACCTAGTCACGTGATGACATACCCTTTACGTCACCAGGTGAAGTACGCTATAAATACGACATGGGTAGGGTATGGCCACAAGTATATAATAATACTCAGTGTTCATTCTGTAGGATTCGTGTTATTCATGGAAACAACTCACTGTAGTCATCATAATGTAGATATTGATTTGCCTCAATGTAGAGATATTTACAACAGTGTTAGTGTAGTTTGGCTCGACTGAGGTGAGGTGCAGAGAATGACATCGGGTTCACTTCCATATACAGCACATAGCCATTCTAGTGTGGACGCCGCCATTAGCCCCAGACGCCAAAAACATGGCGCCCCCCTGTGCACCACAGAAACCTAAGTATCCATGGGAACCAATCAGCATGATTCTTACACCGTGGGAATCAATCAGCATGATTCTTTCACCGTGGGAACCAATCAGCATGATTCTTACACCAAAAATCGGAAGTGCACTGAGTGACCTTCACCTTCAATTTCACATTCAATTCAGTGTCCCACGAATACGCACGTTTCGGCTCTCTGTTGCATGGCTCAGAATTGTCGATGAATGAAATATCAGGGCCGCTGACTGGTGGCGCCATATCATTGGTCGCACATGTATTCCCCGTGAGCCGCTGCACGGATGGCTGGGGAAACAGGGTAGGCTCTGTGCTGTATAGAACTTATGAGTTAAGGTTTTATTTCTTACCAAACCGCGGAGTTAAGTGATCTTTTAAAAACATCCCAATCACCGGTTCAAAACGTCAAGATATTTTTTTTTTTCAAATAAAGAAAGATAATTTGTTGTTAATGGTTCATATTGTCACCATCCACACTTAAATACACCAGACCAGCATGGAGCACTATTGCAGGTTGCCTGTTATTACTATTACATCATTGTCCCCTCCTTGTTACTGAATACACAGAGGGATGTTTTGTATAAACCAAAAACAGCTCAGAGAATGGGTTCCTTATCTACGAGGCAAACCTCACTATCCACTACGAATGAAGAAACTCTCGCTGTTACTGCGTACGAGAGTTGGACGATGCTGTCACTATCACCACAGTTATACACAACATTCCACTAGGAGATGACCTGATGTGATGAGATGAGAGAGGCACCCCGCACTGCCTCACCGAACACTACGAACCGAACCCACACTTAGTCCGAAACACCCTAACTGTACATGGTAAGGCTTCGAGAACTTCCGATGATGGTGTTTTACGCCATAGCAACAGTCCGGGTCATGTCACTGACAGATCGAATCGATGAGATGAAGATGACAGACACGCAGTGAAACAGCAGCACGCCCTGGATCCCAGGACTCCGCGATCCGCAGACAGGCTCAATGTGCTATGCCGGGGGCCTGGACGTTAGAATATGATTACTTTTTTTATGGCATAACAGCAGAATGTATTGTGTCACACCAATTTGCCCACTGCTAGTTCAGATTTTACTCGAGGCAAGCAGAAAAAAATATGTATGTAAAATGACAAGGTGCTGGGTTAAAGAGGAATGATTGCTGTATGACCACTCTCACCAAAACCTCACAGAAATGACATCAGTAACAATGAAAAGGTGATTACACTGAGAGAAAGATTGAACCTGTATTTCTGTGGCTAAACTATGTAGGCATAGACGTTCAGAGTCAATAAAGATTTATATGGTATCTATTTCCTCAACCAGAAACATACATACTTCATTTTCCCCTAACTCTATCCCAAGGAACATACATTGACATTCGAACAAGTGTTCATACCCTTTACCTTCCACTCAATTCTGGAGAAAAATTCATACCAATATTTTGAGAGACAGAATTTTTACATGTCAAGTCAAACCTTATTGGCAGAGTACCTGCAGTAAAAGTATGGTTACAAATAAAGCTTTAGGTCCCACAACTTTCTATCACATGGGGTTATTTTTGAACTGGAGTTAAAATAACCCTGGTTCAAGGGGGCCTAGATAGCGAATTCTGCCAAATTTGGGCGCTTGCAATATTATTGTGCTTTGTGTTAGTCGCTCACATCACAATACTGGACCTTGATTATCTTTACTTTTAAATAGTCCAACAAAATAGATCTTTTGATCGTCCATCCCTCATTTCACAGAATGTTACGGGCCCTTGTTCCCACAGCGACACACACTCTCCATACAGATGTCTAGTCACCTAGTATACCTACACTTGTATATTTGCGCACTTCTTGCGGAAAACGCCATAATATGGCAGACACACAGACTTGGTGTGACACCGGCATTGCAAATAAATGAATGCCTAACCAGAATAACAAGGTTAACAGATAAAATCTATACCAGTTTTACATCTTAACATTTACCTGGTTATCCTTTTCATTCACACCACGAAGATGTCACTTAGAAAAACCACACCACAAGCAAGGACACATTTATTTAAGGTGTCTGTATCCAAGAATTACAAGTATTCAAGGGATTTTCGGAATTCCAATCGTTTTAGACTAAGGTTTGGGGATAACAATTTCTTGTCCAACAATGTCTGTCACACAAACTTTCTCGAGCAGGTGTCTGTCCAACATACTCTGACATTAATTTACATAGATGATATATGGTACGAGTACGGTATTTTCCCAGTAACTTGTATTCTCTGATTCCAATAAAGTTTATACTGTTAAAACAACAGTTTCCACATACGCGTCGACAATAATTTTAGAGCATTCTGCAACAAAACCTGCCATTCCAAAACCTAGTTGAGGGAAAAAGAGCACTCTTTTAGAACAAAAATGGCTGAAAATATTGCCCCTTTTTTTAAAATTCAACATTTCGTGTGTAAAAATATTGTTATCTTTGTGAACATTTCCTGGTGTAGAAGTAGGAACAGCTGGGAATTCAGGGAGGTATTTGTAGGTAGAGTTTAGGCCTGTGTGTACACTTTAGGCTTGTGGGTAAGAGTTTACACTTGAGGCTTGTGGTTGGAGCCTCGGTTTGGGGGAGAGTCTAGGCTTGTGGGTAGAGTTTAGGCTTGTGTGAAGAGTTTAGGCTTGTGGGTAGAGCTGAGGCTTGTGGGTAGAGTTAAGGCTTGTGGGTAGAGTTTAGGCTTGTGTGTAGAGTTTAGGCTTGTGTGTAGAGTTTAGGCTTGTGGGTAGAGCTCAGGCTTGTGGGTAGAGTTTAGGCTTGTAAGTAGAGTAGACGTTTGTGGGTAGAGTGGTGACATGTCGGTAGAGTAGACGTTTGTGGGTAGAGTGGCGACATGTGGGTAGAGTAGACGTTTGTGGGTAGAGTGGCGACATGTGGGTAGAGTTGATGGTTGAGAGTCTCGTGGAGAGGTCGTAGTGTGGATCTGGCAGGCGGGGTGCGGCATGTGGAGAAGGACGACCTATAGCTCGTCTCTGAGTAGTGTGTAGCGTTGTTTGGATGGTGCCAGCTTCTTAAAGGTAGACTCTGGGGGTACTGTGGGTTGCACTGGCTCAGCCTTCTGCTCTTCCTGTAGATACAGAAACAAAAAGAACACCATTTAAAGATTTTCAATTAACTTAAGTTCTTAAGAAGAAACCAACATGTTTTGTTCAAAGTCGTCGTTCTCTATGAATTTGATGTGGAGTGATATGAACGAGGTGACAGCCGAGTGAATGTCACATAGCATTCAAACAAGTTGGAGAACAACGACTTTGATCAATACCAGTTGCTTTCTGTATTTATCTCACCCCTGTACACACTAAAAGAACGGACGACACACAGGATATAGACCATGGAGAACGGACTGCAATACTCATAGAGGCATGGAGAACTAGTCACCAATGTTAAGTCTGTGGGACAAAAGTACCAGGGATGAGACAAATCATTATTTCATATGTTAAGGAACAAGGATTATAATCAGCTGCACCTTACACTACCTGAGATTCCACTGGCAACCCAAAGTTGACGAGTTTCATTTTACCTCCAGTCAACAATTACAGGTTCTTTCCAGACTTTCTAAAGATTTTTCTCACTGCCTTTACACCACAGGGGTGGTGATAGAACATATGAGATGAATACGAGTAGCAATCTCACCCCTATATATCAAGTAGTAAGTCTACCACTACTGGAGATGAAAGAGGAAGGTGGTTGCACCCCATACTACATAGACATGGTATATGAAAGACTGGCCTTTGATATAGTAGTAAATCTACCACTGCTGGGGATGAAGGAGAAAGGTGGCTGCACACCACACCACATAGACATGGTATGAGAAGGACTGGCTTTTGATATAGCAGTAAGTCCACCACTGCTACCAGTAAGTCTAGTGAAGGTGGTTACAACCGGAGATGGGGGCATGGGCTGCAAGTCAAGTGCCTTAACCACTGAGCTAACTTTCCACATCCCCCCCCCCCCCCCTACCAACACACATGAAGTGGTAAATTCACTTACATGTGGTATGTGTTCCGGATTCCCGTCTTTTGCGGCCTCCTGTGAAAGAGACAGTGAATAGATAAATCCTGATTATTTTGTCTTATTTTGGCAGGGTTGGGTAACGGTGACTTGGATTTTCCGTTATAATACTGAGAAATACTATTGATATTATATCAGCTTTGGACTATTACAGTAAGTATAAAACTATGTCTTCTTCATTCCAGTACAACTCTCTCAGAGGAGCAAACTGTTAATTTGTTCTTTTTTTAACACATAAAAGATGTCAATGAGAAAGTACAAGGAATAATTTAAATCCGTTTTATAGCATGCATTTAGCACTGTTTTGGGGTAGTTTTTTTTTTTATAATTGTAGAAACGATGTAAGTTCCTATCTTTACAAATTGAGTGAAATTTGCCAGTTCTGGTAATACAATGACAAAACACACTGAAGACAACTGGTGCGCAACTTGACCACTAGTTCTTGTCAGGTTGGTATGGTCGCAAAGGACATCCTATCACAGAAAGGAAAAAATTTATTATCCATCTATTACAGAGCCCCATTGAAAATGTATGGGGCCATAAAAAAAACTAAAACCCATTTGTTTCTAAGCAGTCAGAACCCATAACCATTGATTAGGGATTTCAAATCCATAAATTACTCCCATAAATGGAGCCTACTGAAAATAGGGTATTAATACCCTAGTAGAGACTCCAGAATAAAGAACAACTCAAAAAAAAAAAAAAAAGCACTCCCGAAGAGCTTGAGCGACTGCAGTAAAAAAAAAAATCAGGAGAAAATGAGGTGTATAAAACTAACAGGCCCCACCAGGCCAACTAGCATCCGTACACCTTGAAAACCAAATTCCTGGTTTTTAGATAATCATGAAGATGGATAATAAATACCAAAAAAAACCGATTGTTTTGTGACAAGGCGGCTCCGTAATCCACAACAGGTTGACTTTGTAATATACCTCTCATGGTTTACGGCCGCCTGTCCACAAAACCATCGATCATTTTCTACATCAACAATGTTTTGCGAAACTCTGGCACGCAGATGGTGGACAACTGAAGGTTGGAAACTTGATGTCTTTGGTGGTAACTGAGTAAAACAAACTGACCATGTGAGGTAGGATCTACCTGTTAGAGAAGTGGAGTTACTTGTACAACACCTTCACGACTAAACAAACACATATGTTAAGAGGCAACAATGTTTTGTGAACGCTCTAACCACATGCAACATGCAGACTTTGTTTATTCAGCAGATTCAGAGATGACCTCAGAAGTGGCATCTGTCGTTTATCCTACCCCTAATAAAAAACGCCATAGGCTTAACATGGGATTTGCTTATGTCACGGGTGTGACATAAAGTGTTGTTTATGCCACTACTTTCTGATACTGAAAAAATATGGAAATGGGGTAGGATAAAATCTAGACGCCACTCATTTAAGTTTGAATTTATTCATGTCACTCATTTTGTTGGCTCCGTAATGACGCTCATCTTCGACTCGTGAACAAAATTCGTGGCATAAATAAACTCAAGACTCAAACTCGTGACGTCTCTTCATATTCTTTAAGAAGAAACTGCATCGAGATCCGTAGTTACTGAAAATATGCCATGAGTTTTGATTGTGGAGTTACCTCTCGAGGCAAAACTGAGTGACATCATGTAGCAAATCAAAACAGATGGCATATCTTCAGTTGCTATGGATCGAATGCTGTTAAGATTTTATCTCACCCCTATCACTGACTAATTGATTAACTTTTGTGACGTTATCACCATTGAGTTTTTTTTTTTACAATACTCAATGGGCGTTGAGTACGAGTTCATAATGTTAAGTCTATTGGGGGAAAGTACCAGGGGTGAGATAAATGGCATTTCACTCCATAACAACTGCCTGGGTTATATCATGCATCTGTAGGATGAGGATGACAGGCAAGCAGGAAACACAGCAGCACGACTGGGATTCGAACCTTGGAGCCTCCAGTCCACAGGCGAGTGTACTTAGAGTCTTTATTTAGTCTTTTTTAAATGTCATCTAAATATCTTTAAGGTATAGTTTTCTTCCCAAACAAGCACCAGAAGTATACAGCACATTGAAGCCTTCTAGTACGCCATTTTCCTCTCTGATTTGTAAATGGATGGAATATCATGGAGGTTGGCACCTGACTGGTGGCATTATCCGCACTGGAACTCCCCGTGAGCCTTCTAGCGGATGGCTAGGGAAGCAGGATAGGCTATGTGTCATGTATATAAACAGGAACTGATTTTGATGGATTTCTGCATTCTAAACATTATTTTTTAACAAAATAATTAAAGAACTATAAAGAAGCCTTTCGGGGAGGAGCAAAGGTTGGGAGGGGGCAATGGCATCAAATTATATCAACTCTCAAGGTGTCAGAGGCATGGAAAGTTTGCGGTGCAACTTGAAACTGTCTCTACGTAGCCATGCGTTGACATATAAGTGTGCGATAAGCAGCAGTTACGACATTCACTGAGCTTGCATAAAAATTGACGAAGCTGAGGAAACGACAGAAACATTATTTCATTTTTTAACGTTAGACGCAAACACCGACAGGCGTAGGGTGGACAGATAAGCTTGCGTAAAGTTTGTTTCACTGGGAAGAGCTCATTTCTCCACTATTATGGTTTTTAAAGGCGATTTGTATAATTCATCTAAAGATGTAAAACCCATGAAATTTTACTAGATGTTGAATACGATGATTTTTTACGTACCGAACACATCAAAATATATCAAATCACGGGTTCCTAGTATCTGCATTATGCATGTCAAATCACCACTCCTTACAAACTATAGTCAGGAGGTTTGCAGAGTTCGGTATCTTTCAAGTTTTTCAGTCAGGATATCGTTGACCCTCACCTTTTTGTTTTTGTCGATTTATTATTGATATCTAAATCTGGAACAATGTCTTTCCTTTTCAGCAGAAATATAATATTTTCTAAAGAATTACAAATATAATTACAAATTACAAATATAAGTGTACAAGCGGCGGTTCGAGGGAGTAGCCTCCTGATGTTATTTTCACAACCAAATTGTCAGGTTTGCCTGAAGTTGTTGAACTGTTTCTTATTTCCATTAGATATTTCCATCTCAAATAGCGGATTTCGAATTTACTTTAAATGCTTTTTTCCTCAAGTATAAATATCATTACATTGGAGAATTGTATTATGCAGATTGCGGAAATAAAGATAATAAATACTGTCTGTACAATTCAAATGTAGTGGCCAAATGAATCATCAGTAAGTTTGCAATCTAGGATATGCGAACTTTTTAGGAAATGTTGTCCTTTATCAATTTTATCTATTTATTTATATTTCCATCTGAAATCATGTCTTTTTCAGAATTGATTTTTTTTTTTTTTAAGATTGTCCTTGTGAATACCATTTCTTTTATATTTCAGTAAAGTCTCAAGCTCTCCCGAGTGCTTCAGGCCTGTGGGGGTAGGAGGGGAGGATGCCCAAGGTCAACAGACAAGGTCAACGGACAGCATGAGAAGAGATGTGAAAGGTAGGACTCACTTCAAACCAACTCATAATCCACCTCCAAATAACGCCCTTCAGGAGAACGAATGCAAAAAAAGTCACATTTTATTCACTTTTTTCCCAAGAATTTACCTTCGAAGTTCAATACCTCGCCAAAGATACCAATATAATTCACTTTTCTTAAAAGATATTCCAATGACAGGTTGACAAATTTATTCAATCAAGATAGCTTGTAGATCAGTTATCGGTTTGAGAATTGTTATTAATTACAGTAGAACCCCGCGTAAGGGGTTAACTTGTGTTCCCAGCAAAATTTCCCCTGGCGCGGGGTATCCCCTTACACAGGGTTAAATAAACATCTAATAGAGCGAACCGCTCCGAACAAAGGTGTCCCCTTACATGGAGTACCCCCATTACACGGGTGTCCCTTAAGTGGGGTTCTACTGTATCGGGAAGTTGTTTGGGATGGGCGTACTGCTTTAGAGATTGTTAACAAAACCACAACTAGACAACAAGATTCTTGCGAACACATGCAATGCACACATGACACAGAACAATGCTTACATTAGTAGCTGTCCATGCCAGTTCCTTCATGCAGGTGGGCCCCAACACTAAATCATCTACTGCGGGAACCTTCAAACCGCCCCATGTGCTGCCCCCCAATTCACCCGAAGCAAATAAACAACATAACAACAAGTACCGTTTATCTTTAGAATTCATCACGTAAAATGGTGTATTTTGACTTAGAGGGACTCAAGTGTCGGAATATCGACTTCGGTGGTTGTTTGCGTTGGTCACTTCGCGCCGCCCGGCCAGCCTGGCGTTGTCGCGCGTTTGGCTCTTCACGCATACGCTGTCTCGGTACTGGCTGCCCTTGATTGGGGACCCTTCGGGGGTCAGCGAAATCCTGCGATATTTGCTCATTCTGAGGTGCACCATGTGGCGGGCCAGTGACCGGACGGTGTTCCCTGGCCTGGTCTGCAGGATTCGCTTCCTTCGAGCCTTCCGGTGTAAGCACAACTGGTATAACCTTTTCATGTAAAACCTTATGTCCCCCTTCTTCGGGCTTCCGGTCATCGAAGCCAGCGGTCTCTTTGACTGGAGAATCATTTTGCGGTGTGTCGCTGGCCCCTTGTTGGCCGTCTGGCCCGGGCGTGCTCGGAGGCACCTTGAGCTCAGTGTCGAGCTGCTGCAGCTGGTCGTGCAGGTTTAACTGGCGCGGGTTGCCTATCTCGACAACGCGTACAATCTGAACTGTCATCCCGTTTGACGAGAGGATGATCTGATGTTGGACATGCGCGTCCCCGCCATCCTGGCTCGGGGCGACAGCTGTGTCCGAACCGGCACCACCCTGGAAGCACCAGTACTCGCTGTTAGACCCAAGCCTACTTTCACCATGCCATCACCTGCTTTTAAGCCCCATAAGTTACCATTTTATTTTTGCATAGAGTAGTTCGGGCATAGCCACGTCTTAATTTGATAAATTTCCATTTTAAATTTTAAATTTTAAGAACTAAATTACGATCTCTCCTTACAAAGTACATATCAGCTCTGACTTCAATAAATCGATAAGGTCTCAGTGGAGTTTTGAAAGTCTTTAACAATATTCAAAATTTGATCAGATCATATCTTGGGGTAAATTTCCTCCGTTTTAGTTCGATTATTCTCTTTCAGACTCATGTTTGATATTAAGTGAATTGGAGAATTTTAACAAAAGTCTTTGATTCATGAAAATCCTTCCCCTTAATTGTTTAAATCTGAGATGAATTTCTCTAAAATTTATACAGAAGAATCCCATGTACGTGGAAACCCTCCATTCCGAGCTAAAGTGTTCTCTTGAGCAGGGTGTTCTTTTTACATATGTAAAATCAGACACCTAACAGAGCGAACTGTCCTGAACAAAAGTGTCCCTTTACATGGGGTGTCCCTTACAAAGTGTCCCTTAATCAAGGTTGTACTGTACTTATATACGTTAAAATAACGCTAAAAATAGATGATTGACATAAACATGAGAAAAGCGAACTGTTTAAGCTGTGAAAACCGAACGGCTAGACATTAAGCAGTACTAATTAACCAGGCCGTACAATACACACACAGTTAAATGGTAATGAAAGCAGATATAAGTAGTGTAGTGAAAATGAAGAAAATCAACATCTAATAATGATAATAACATTAATAAACTCATTATACATGTCAATCTGAGAACAGCTCTTCTACTTCAGGTTCATCATTATTTAATTTTTCTTTTTTTTAAATTTTACAATTCTTTATAAATAAAAATTGTTACTATTTACTTCATTTTAAATATTTTGACTATGGGTCGTCTAAGCTGATGCACTTACAATGTTCTATTCATGTCTGAGTTCGCTGGTTCACACCATCCGCTGGTTCCCCCCATGCGGGGTAGCTGATCTACTTGGCTGTTCCCCGGCAGGTCCTCAGGGTTATTTTTTTTTTATAGAGGGCGCTTTAAGCAGGTTCTGATTCCTTTCCTTGCCACCAGAAGTCGCCACCGTCCCGTGTTTTACCGGAAGTCATGCAGACCGGAAGTGACGTGTGCGCGCATGCGCCGTGGAACCCGAGTGTGTAGAGTGGGCAGTAAGCAGAGAGGGTGTGCCGTACGGCGTTGTACGGAGCGTGTGGCATGAGGTGGTAGGGACACGGTCAGGTAGTGCGTGGATACGTGGAAAAAAAGCAGGGTTCGTACTCAGGGATGCGAGTTGGGGTCAGAAAAAATTCCAACATGGGGATTGAGGCCAGTCTATGTATCACCTAAAACGCATAGACCCTATTGAGGTATCCCAGAATTCAGTCTGTTTACAGGTCCTGGAGGGCGCTGGTTACCGACGTTGTATGGTGATGAACCTTGAACCGTAACCCGAAATTAATGCAGTTTATCGGTTTTTATAAACCTTCAAATGGGAAATCCGATGTCAGAAATGGAAATTTAAGCTATTTTTACATATAAATCCGAAATTATATTCAGGTTCTTCAAATATGTGGTTCATGTGGTCGTGGTGTGCCCAACCAGTCGCGAGCGGAACTTGTATTTATCCTGGGCGATAATAGGGAACCGAGTAATCTCTGGAGAGCGTATATGGTGTATGGGGAATCCCGATCACTATCCTAGCAGATTCTTAGGCATATATTTTAAGCCAATCAGAAGTCAGTATTCAAGTTTGCCCTTATCCGTAGGAGCATTTCCTACAGGAATCCTACCATCCTACAGTTCTAGGTTGGAGCGCTGGGATCCATAGGGCCTCTAACTGAGTGTACTCGGGGTAGCTAAATTCGGAATTTTGAAAGATTACAGAACAAGTTTATCTAAGATTTAGATTCCAGGGAACCTGGAGTCTATTTTGTTCACATTTCCAACTTTTCATCACTTTGAGACTAAAATGAAAATCCTACATGTAAGCAAAATCCTACAAACTGGCATCCCTGCGTACTTAGACAGCCCAATAAAATTCCAGGCTTTTCCAGGCTCTGATGCTGTTTTTTCAGGTAGACCTGGTTGCTGTTTTCAGAACCATATCTGATCCACCACAAATTCCTTACTACCTGTGGAATTTCAGTGGTTTGGGATAGATATTCTTATTTTCTTTTTGCCATTTTTTAAATAATCGAATCTATGCTATTATGATATGTATTATCTATGCAAATAAAGAATTTTTGGAAATACTTAATCCAAGTCACTGAAATTGTAATTGTGGATGTCCAGCATTTCAAAATTCTCGTTCTTGATTTCTCAAGAAGTCTCCAATGTTTACGCGTCATAAGTATTATAGATAGTCATCCTCTTAGGCGCACGTACGATTACAAAAGGTTGCTAAGGCGTGGCAAGAAAGTGTTGTTTCCAAGAACAAACCACAAAACAAAAATAAATCATCATTCTTCAATATGCTAATGCTCGAGTGATGGAACAACTCTCCAGTTAGTAGCAGTGTTAAAACTCAGGCCATTCCTTTGCTGAAAAATGATCCACCACCATGGTCAAGGTCACTGAGTACATATCCAGGACTACCACCAAAGACTTCAAGTTCAAGGTCACCAGCAAAAGGCGCATTCAAATGACATTCCAGGCACAAGCGATTTCCTCATGACATTCATGTTTCTTCATGATCATTTGGTTGTGAATAAATTATATTATTATATATAAACCTGACTATATTTTTACGGATAAGCAATGGTTTATTGAAAAAAATACATATATGTACCTACACAATACAATTCACAGACAAATAGAAATTTACAGTGACGAGAACAGGTAAAAGAGTGATAAGAAAATAACCAAACACTTTAAATAATGTACAAATTAAAGTCTCAAGCAAAACCCACAGTAAGAAAAACTTACAACGGCTGAGTTTCCACTTTAGCAAATCTTGCTAGTTTAACTGTTTCCGGTAAATGATGTTTGTTTTTTTGCCATAATTACTTGGAGATAGGACGTGAAGTGTCGTGTTTTATCATTATTTGTAGCACTTGTCACATTTCCAGCGTTAAATCTACTGTGCACAACATTGCCGATGTTTTGATGGTTGTTGACATGACTTACCGGAAGTAGCGCAATGGCCAAGTAGAAACTCCCCCATTGTGAAGGGTGTTCGAAGTGAGGCAGTTATAATTATTAATAATGATAAGGAGTGTGAAGGAGTACTTACAATTTTCGGTTGGTCTGTTGTTTTATCAGGCCCGTGGTGGAATTCACGATGAAGTTTTCCCGAATGAAGATCGGCAATAAACTGTTTTAGAGAATCCCCACTTCTGAAATAACAATCAAGACAACATTGTTTTGTAGTTGGGTTTTTTTACAAATAAGTTGTCACTTTCATATCATCAGCCTCCAGAAAATAGCACAGATCAAGAAGTATAAGAGATATACTTATCTCATCATTTTTCATCGAACTCATTATCATCATATATTTTGTGAACTTTCTCTTCGTAATTACTGTTCTCTTAATCGTCTTTTATTATGTTTATTTCGTAAAACACGATTCCTCACCCCTCAAAGCAGAAGGTGTTTTTTCTAATGTTATTCCTATGGCTAAACTTGTACGAGGGGTGAGATTATAGTAAAACTGTGTGAGGTTTAATCTTGGCCACCGTATTCCACGACTGGAGTTTGGCAAAGTGACTTCATGAGGCGAAGCCGAGTGAAGTCCGGAGCCAAAACTTCAGGAGTGGAATGCGGTGGCCAAGATTAAAACAAATCAGTTTTTTTATTTTATCCTACCCTGTCTCCTTGATTTTGGAATATTACGTGATAACAATGTTGTATGCCACTAGTGGCATATAAAACTCTGTATGCCAGTCAGCGTGGCATATGGAAAACCAATGTTAAGCCTATGGGATTTTATATTAGGGGTAGGATAAAAGGATTAACTTACTCTAGGTTTTCCCGGGGGTCCAGCTTCCAGACGTACATGTGTCTGAAGCTGTCGATGGCGATGACTGGCAGGTCGCTCGTCGACTTGCCCAGGTGATAAAGTGGATGTGAAAACTTGTTCCCGTCTGCTGTCAGGAAATTCACGCCATCTACAAAATCAAAAATATATGTGAAAATCACCGTGGAGAATAATATCTGAAGGACAGATAGAAAAAATATCGCTGTATTCATAATTTGGGCATGCGATTTGGAAAATCTGGGGGAAAAAATGCCAGCAGTTGGGGGCCTGCATTTTAAGCTATTTCAAGTGAATCTCTCACCTCAGCTGAGATCTTGAAAAACTTCCTTTTTCCACATTTCAAGGTTACACCGCATTTGAGTTAGACGTATTTCAATCTCATCTTAACTTAAAGCCTTTTATATTTCAACTTATTTTCTCAATTAAATATTGGGACCTTAAAAAGTCATGAATTCCGGTAGAAACAGTAACAGCCAGGGTAATATAACGGTGATATTATATTTGTGAAATGAGATTGACAGACAAGTAGGACACACAGCGACATGCCATCTGGTCATAGACACTTTTAACAGATAACTTGTGCCTTGCTTTACTATTCTACCTTCTTATATCTTACATTAAAAAAAAAATTTAATATCTTAAATATTCATGTAATGATGAAAAGAAAACTCACTCTTCTCTTGAATGAGATCTCGGGAGACAACTTTGCGGAATTTCTCTGGCGTCTCTGTATCGTCCAGATGGTGGAAGAGAATGAGGAAAGGCAGACCTTCTTCTGTCAGCTCCTGAATTAATAAGAACATATTCCATATAAACACGACATCAGATGGCCAGAACAGGAGGGAACGAGGGAAGGAAAGCTCTCTACGGTCAGACGAGAGAACAATTTACATATTAACACGACATCGGATGGCCAGAACAGGAGGGAACGAGGGAAGGAAAGCTCTCTACGGTCAGACGAGAGAACAATTTACATATTAACACGACATCAGATGGCCAGAACAGGAGGGAACGAGGGAAGGAAAGCTCTCCACGGTCAGACGAGAGAACAAATTACAAACTGATGCTGCATCAAGTAGTCCGTACACAACAAGGAACGGAAGCCTCTCTTCTGTTATTTAATGAACACAAGAGAAAAAAATCATTTAGAAGAACTTTTAACAGAGAGTTTGTTTGTTTGGGTAGTTTAACGTCCAATTTGTTCAATTAGACTTACTTTGGTTTCCTAAAATTTGCGTATCCTGCTGGAATAACAAGGTATGCTGCCTGGTTGATCCAGGCATCTTACTCTTCTCAACTATATCTTATTGAGAATTTTACATTCCTTGAGGAAGTCAAGAATTTCTCTCTTGCCAGAAAACACTGCGCATTGCTTTTCCATTCTTTAGAGATTTTGTTCCTGCTCTGTTTTTGTGGCCTGATAATATGACAAGGATTAATAGTTGATATGGCATTGCCATAATTTCAGTTTGAACAAAAATAGCACACCCCCATGGTCCCACCCGCTAATAGGTATTCATTGAACCGTAACGGGTGCCTGCGCAATATATAAAAATACTCTACTGTCGCCGGGTGCGGACCACATCTGACCAGTTCACCACAGGGTATCGAGGGTATCGAGGGTCTAATTATTCAGGATTCCTGAATATATTACTGTAATATATTATAATATAAGCCGCAAAAACCGTCTCCCCTAATATATTTCGGTCTTGACCTACAGGTCAAACCGAAATAATAACCCGGGATGAATCGGGAATAAAGTGTAAAGTCCCGAGACCCAGACTAGCCAGCTATACATCTTAAGAGTAAGGTGGAGTAAAAACTCAAGACACTGGAGCACAGGGTACAACTATGAGTGAGAGTAGACTGATTCACTGACACAAGGTGGAGGGTTTATTTACAGGGGGGAGGGGAGAGTTGCTGGTCCAGTCTGTCACACATGCCCCATGGGGGTGCCTGTCACTCACAGCCACCATGGAGTTGTCCCATTACCTTAATTCCATATAAGGAATACAGTAGACCGAGTAGCCAATGACTGCATTCGCAGCAAACCCAAACCTTCACCGTGACCTCCTTACATAATATTTTCTCGCGCCTTGGGACGGCTCTGCAGTCGAGAGTTGAGCTCGAATCTTAGGGGCCACAACCAACCTCCAGCTGTAGATCGGCCACCACCTGTCTCCAACTAAGAGGTTGGTCTGGTCCGATCGCTTTTGAATTTAGACCAAATAGCTCATACTAATATCTCGAAGCAGAGTAAAATTCTGGATATTGAGAAATATAAACTATGAATACGCACTATACGACATTAACTTTCTTGTCCCTTAATCTAAATACTCAAAAAATAAAATGATATCAGGAATAAGGGGCTTCGAGAGTATTGCAGTCTCCAACCACAATAGCCTGTACAGCGAGACTAAAAGCATGACAAAAGATATGCTGGAAGAATGATACTCTTCTAGGAGGGATTCTGATTCTGGTGGTAAGAAGATCAGCTCAGAGAGGTAACGCAGATCAGATCCCACCAGAGACCAAAGAAAACAAAAATAATGAACAGAACTTTACAGAATATCAATGTCTTATGGGCTTAAGTTCAATAAAGTACATGTGACTCACCTCTGCATTCTCAAAGGTGATCTCGCGGACAAGGGGCACACACTTGTCGACAGCCCACGTGTGGAGCAGGTTGAAGGCGTTGATCTCCCCCGAGTAAGGGATGTCTGTGGCATCCGGCTACAACACCAAAATAAACCAGTCTTTTAGCACCACATTAGATAACAATGTCATATAGATGAACTTAGTTGTTTGTTTGTGTGTTTGTTTTTTTGTTTGTTTGGGTAGTTTAACGTCCAATTTGTTCAATTAGACTTACTTTGGTTCACTTTACTAAAATTGCCAAATCCACTAAGGCGACCAAGCGAATGTGTCTGCAATCCATGCGACTGTGCGAATCACATGCAATAATATTCAATATATTAGATATTGTCGCAAGACATTCGCATGTCCATGCGAACGTCTGCGAACGTCTGCGAACCCAAATTCGCATGGAAAATCGCCTTAGTGGATCTGGCGCTTTACTCTTCTCGATTAGATCTTATCGGTAATCTTACATTCCCAGAGGAAGTCAGATGAACATGTTACAGGGGATGTATGTGGTATCCAGCTAGAACACCGAGGTAAACTGTAGCATCAAACCAGATAACGACATCATAAAGCTGGACACGTTACGTATTGTTTCACTCATTCAGTGGAATTTTTCACAGTACTCACATCGGGAGGTCTGTAGACGATACGGTTTCCTGTAGCACGCTCCTTCTCTGACACTGTCCTGAAGAGTGATTTAAAAAAAGAAATTACTCACGAGGATGAATAAACAACATTTACAGTTTATATGAAATATTGCGAGGCTTATGTCAGTAGTGGGTAGAACCTGGCTTAGGGGACACCGCACATAAAGCACACCCTGCTTAAGGGACACTACTTAGTGTAAGCACACTAAACACAATAAATTACATATGTTAAACGTGGAGTAAAACTTAGCAGTATATCTAAAATATTGTGTGTATTTCGACCTAATTTTGAATTAATCATCATGGACATTTTTGCTGGTTTCAAATTGGCAGTTACCATAAAAAAGCAAAAGGAAAGGCAGCGTTACGTGGCACTTGTTTTTCTGTATGCCTACCGATTCATGTGTTGGCAACCCCTAAATTATGCAGGGATGTCAGTTGGGTTCAGAAAAAAACAAGGAAATATTTCCCTGGCAATACAGGGTTAGACATCAGATCTATATATACACCAAAAAGACTGGAGGCAGGTTAATTGGGGAATTTATGAATCATGGTTGATTTGAGTATCTTTTAATTGTTATGTTCATTTTACACAAGAAAAAAAGGATATCTTATTCCAAAAATGAAAACACGGAATTCCGCGGAAACAAGGAAAACTGACATCCCTGAATTTATGTCGTCCTTTGTCGGCAACTCCTAAATTCTATAATGACTAGCGACTTCAGCCTGACTACGCTGGATACCTGCACCTCTCCTGTTAACCCATTCTCGTACACGGGTTTCCGGCGTGCAGCTTCACCAGCATACACCAGCTTAGCTTGTTGCCCACTATAGATAGCCTGTCTAATCTTGGACTACGGCGTAATTTAGCAACCAGCGAAAGTCCCAACATTTTAAAATTTTACTGAGCCAGCAACTCTGTAAATTATATAATAATAATAATAATAATAATAATAATAATAATAATAATAATAATAATAATAATAATAATAATAATGATAAAGAATTCAAGGAGATATTTTGATACAAACATATAATTTCATTTTAAAGACGAGTTGTAGAATTATTCATAACACTAAGGCTTACCCCAGAGCGGCCACAAATTCGCAGTCGTCGCGAAGCATGCTGGCGATTTTACGGAATGTCTGGAAATCTTGTGAAGTGTCGCTATCAAAATAACCAATAATGTGTCGCTTCTTCCTCTGTAAGAACAAACACAATAAATCCATGACATATAAATTATAGTGTTTTATATATAAAACCTTTACGTTCATTGTAGGTATGATGCTCTTCCAGGCGATAGTGATTGTGATAACAACCAAGGAGTCAAACTCGTGAGAGGTAGCTTGTTAGTGTTACAGCACAAAATCGAAAAAATTACCTTTTAATAAGTTTCATGGTTAATTTTTTCATTAATAAGCATGTTATTGAATAGAAAATCATTTGTAAGACGGGGGTTAAATCCGACTATGGCAAGCTGATGAAAAATAAAATTTGAAAAGAAAATGAGAATAACCGTCACCAAAAGAAAACTTAAACCAAGCAATAAAGATTGACAGTAAATTAATTCCTACTGATAAGCAACATCGAAATAACCAAAACCTATTAATAGGATTTTATATAACTGTCGAATGGGATGAGAAAGCCAAATATCTCCATCTTATCTCTAAGTGCCTTATGCGGCACAGAGCCTGCCATGCTTCCCCAGCCATGGGCTTGACGGCTTATGGATTGTTCCAGTGTGACCCGCAGAACGACGAGTCAGGGACCAACCTCTGTGATATTCCACTTATCACCGCGTTAGCACACCTGCCACCTGGTGTTGGGTTTGGCGTTGGGGCCTCATGGCGGCACTCCTGTGCCTTCTAGTAAAAAGGCTTGATTCCATTGCCCCAATTTCACTCCCAATATGGCTCAGATGTACTCCAGTTCTGGTACTAATGCCCACAAACCTTATTCCATTGCGCCGATGTGCTCCAGAAAGATGCCGGACATGGCAAGTTTTGGTGCCAAGACTGAAACTGGAGTACATCTGGACGGCATGGGGAGTGAAATCGGCTATATGGAATCAAGCCTTTATTCAACCAAAATACATAAAGAACAAAAGAACCAAATAAAAGAACTCCAGATTTCTAATGAAGAACACCAAGATCCAGTTCAATGTCCGAAACACCAATAATACGTTCTGAATACATTACCATGACAACGGTAACGTTACCATGGTTACTCACTCCGTTCTCATCCATGGTTGGCTCATCCTATGGTTGTCATGGCAACCGTGAGTATATATAGTAGATCATATTATATTTATATGAATAGGACAAATGAGTATGAGCTATTCAACTTCTTTAATTTTCTAGACATGAACAAATATATTTCCTTCCTTTATTCAAGGATTTATGTCCATTCATTCACCCTTCTGAATATAATTGTGGGTGTTTTATAAACGCATGTAATTCGACACATCCACTCAGTGTTAAACATTACAAGTGCATATCAACAGGCAACTTAACACGAAAACTAAAAGGGTGGAAATATTGTCCATAGCCAGTGCCACCGACGCCTCTTCTATCCACATTTGTGTGGAAATTCGACACAAAGAAAGTGTGAAAAACACATCGGTGTTGGCCATGGAGTGTGACTGAAGGTCTGTGGAGAGGTTCAAACCACTGGTTCATTGGCTTGAACGAGGCTCAAATAGACATATGTTTGTTTTAACACAAAAATGTAAAAACCGTGAATGTCAGAAACATAAAACAGTGATTCACTCATTACGTATATAGATGATAATCGATGGTTTTGTAGACATGCAGATGAAAACAGAGATGTTAGTGAGGGCTAGAAAAATATTCCGAAAAAATCTCTTTATCTCGAATAAGTGAAAAGAGGCCGAGACAACACCCTACCCTCTTTAATGCTGATAAGATCAAGACTTAGTCCACTACTAACAAAACCCGGATCACAGGAATAACTGGATAAGTAACATGTCTGCGTAAACCATGAGTGGTTGACACATTGTCATACACAAGCGTTAGTGAGTGTATGACGATGTCAACCTCAAGTGGTTTACAGTGCCTGTCCACAAAACCATCGTGTGTTGTATTTATTATCCATCTTAAAGATTGCCATATTATAAGGTCTACAACATCTCTCAGACTATTATCTGCTCTCCATGCGAAAAGGGGCTACACATCTCTTTGGGAGAGTATTTTCCCGCAACAGGCCTCCCAGTGCCCCGCTTCCTCAATATAGGTTTTTTTATAGGTTTTAAAAATCAAAATATAGGTTTTTACAGGTTTATCAAACCTATAGGCTTTTATAGGTTTTTGGGTTAACATAATCAGCAAAATAAAGAGTCAAAACATAGTGAATCATTTATTTTCAGTTCTTGATTTCTAAAAAATGTAACTATTACTAAATTGCAGGACGTCAGGATCATCAGGTTATACCCAGCAAGCATATATGCATGTTGAGTTTCCAACAGGCATGCCAGCCTGGCAAGAAGTCACACCAACTGTTAATTCTTAAACACTTTTATGATCTCTTAAATAAACTGATAATGTAGATTTCTTGTCATTTGACAATCTAAGTTTGTGTCAAGATAACTCCTAAGATTTCCTGTACATATCAATCTGCATGGCAGTGAAAAAATAGGTTTTTATAGGTTATATAGGTTCCTTGGAAAAAATAAAGGCTCAAGAATCAAAATATAGGTTTTATAGGTTTTAAAGATTTCACTGGGAGGCCTGCGTAATCAATTTGTTTGTTTGAGTAGTTTAACATCCAATATGTTCTATTAGACTAACTTTGGTTTTGATGGTGATCAAATCTGAGATGAATTTAGGTAGAATTCTCACCCCTACACTTTTAACAAGGTGAGAGTTATTTTAGATCCCACATCACATAGACATGGTCTGCGAACAATTGGCCTTTGTTATAGCAGTAAATCTACCACTGCTGGGGATGAAGGAGAAAGTTGACTGTATTGGGAATTAAGCTCACCAAGTCCTAAAACCTTGGGGTTACAAGTCCAGTGCTCTTTACTACTGAGCTAATTCCCCAATCCCTCCCATAATCAGTGGTGTCAAGGCCCGTAATTCATGGATTTAAATCTTTAATTCATGGTTATGGGTTATGGCTGCTTCAAAACAACGGGTAGTAATTTACCGAGGCTCCAAACATTTTCAACGGGGTCTTGGTAATCGATGGATGATAAAGCTCTGCACATATAGACACAAGCTGTGTGTGCACTAAGGTAAAACTTCACACGGTGTATCAGCACACAAGGGAGGCACATGGGTCTTGAATACGGAAAGATCAAAGTCACTGTCACTGTGGCGTAGCTCATGGCTGTGAGCATTACTGTAAGATACCCTGTCATAACTTTGTGTGTAAAAATGCTGAAAATCTATCATGGAGTTTGGTTTTGTATTCAATCAAAAATATTTAGATAACTTGTGGGGTTCGGAGGGCGTTTTTTTTGTTTTTTTTAAAGCTATTTCTAATGGATTTTTTTTTTAAAAGCAATTGCAAACTCTCGCAAGGTGAGTTTTTCAGTTACAATGTTTGATGGTACAGGTTCATTCATGGATATAGGCCATAGTATATTTCTTCTGGTATTGGTTGAAAGCTAAAATGGCCTTTTTTATTACGTCAACTTATTTTCTCCTAGGATTTTTCACCAATCTCAAGAATTATCCTTGGGACATAAAAAAAAAATCTGTACTTCGAGGAATATCTTAGGATATACCACGCCTGCGAACCAGTGACAAGTTACGCGGTGACCAATGTGCCTCCCTCAGTCTCGACAAGCTTTCGTATAACATACTCCTCACTCACAGAACGCTTAGAACCCGCCGCAGAGAGTTTCACTGCTTCTAATTTCTGAAAATTTATTTCAGTCTATTTTCAAACCATCATGTCTCATTCTTTATTTTCAAATCTGACCTTGTGTTTTCTACTATAGTACTACAAAAGAAAATGTCTACTCTTTAATTTATTATATATCAAAGTTTCATGTTGCTGCTTTACTATATACCCATGCCGTATTTACTGTAAATACATACCGTTTTGACATATAACGTAAAAATACTGTACGGACCACTGGTCCGTATTACTGACCACCTTGCCAAACACGTTTATTAACATATCGGTTGTTAAAAATTAAATTAATGATTTAAAAAAAAAATTTGGGTATATAGTTAATATATAACGTCCAACCATGCTTGTACAAGTCACAGAACTCGATGATAATTTATGGTTTGTACGGAACTCGGCATACATGCCTCGTTCCGTACAACCGTAAATTACCATCTCGTTCTGTGACTTGTACAAGCATGGTCAAGACGTTTTATATAAATACATGTATTGTGTATGGCACAGGGTGCCGTACACTGTAATCAGGCACACGTTGAGATACCAGCGAATGTAGGATTCCCTTTGATACGATTTTTTTTTATATGAAATGCGGTTCAGACTGATCGGCTAATGTTTGTGACATCATCCCCCATTGAGTATTTTTTAACAATACTACCGGGGCGTTGACTACGAATTCCCAATGCTAAGGCTATTGAAAAATATACCAAGGTAGGTGAAACTATCTTTTTTTTCTGAAAAAGTGGTGAATTGAAATCAAAGTTAGTGATTTTTATTATTTCAATTGACAAAACCAATTATTCTTAGAAAATATTTCCAGCCATCTCGAGTGGTCTAGAGATTCAAGATTTTGTCTAAAGACCCTCAAAAATTATTCGTTCATCAACATATGAGTTTATACTCAGATATATTATTTTTCTGCAGACAATTACTTACATCGAGGTTGTCAAGCTCTTCCATTGTGAGGATACGTCGCACGGGGTCTTTGACGGACTCTCGTATGTAGTTGGCGAGCGCATCTGCAGAGCGCTGACCCCGATATTCGCGCTTCACCAGTGTACCATACCGGAACACTTTCAGTGTCGGGTACTTCGACACATGGTACTGAGCAGCGATCCCTCCTGATGAGTAAACAGTATATTTACTTTTATAATTCTGATTGTCACATGTGTACACAGTACAATGAGTTTAACAATTATAATTCCAACATTTTTATTCAAATGTATGGTGGTATTACACTAATATTGTCTGTAACTGTGTCACCCCATGTACTGAAACCTTGACAACAATATAAGACATTGACATACCGACTCTGGCTGATCACACCTTTTCCCGACCAATCCGTCGGGTCGGTGAGAATCAGTGATATATATGTCGATGTACACACTTCACCGACCTGATCACACCTCTTCCTGACAAGAATCTGGCATTCCTCCCATCAGGGTAATACTCGATTACTATTGGTGAGAGTCGGGTTCCCAAGTATATCGACATCACTATCCCCGTCCCCTCCTGATTACAATCGGTGTGAATCGGTGATCGATGTCAATGTCTTATAGGCTTCAAGGGGGTGGGGAAGTTGCGCAACAGTTGGTGCAGAGAGGAACCAACGGCTATCAATTAATACCAGCATAAACCCTGTCTTTACTTAACTAAGCACTAATATTGAGCATTTATAAAGTCAGCTGCATTGAGAAATGGTTAAAAAATTACTTGTTTCACCTTAGGCCACTCAAAAAAAAACTTGTTTCTCATCACCGCGCGCATCACAAAAAAACGATTTTAGAAGATTTTTTTTTTTTTTTTAAATAGATGGACCTTGTTAGAAATTATGAAAGGTATGTGTATTTAGTATCAAATTAAAGCTCCTGATGTCAGGGATGCATTAAATGTATAGCCAGTAAAAATCTGGACACCCCACGTAAGCAGTCACTTTGGCCCGAATCGGAGGGTGTCCGCTTATGCGGGGTTTTACTGTATGTCTGCCATCTTTGATATAGCAAAACAACAGAAGAAGAAAAAAAAAAGCGCCCTCGTCATATTTTTCATGGCTTTGTGATGAGAAACAAGTTTTCTTTTTTAGTGGCCTTAAATTACTATCAATTCAACTCCTTGTGATAACGTTATAACGCCTTAGTCTTTCTCTTAGCTTTTTTTTAGCAGACCATATGAACACATACTAATATTGACTAAACAGAATTTAACCTATATCTATTACTCTATCTATATATATTTAAAACTCTATTATGAAATAGAGCTATATCATACAAACTAGCTGTACCTTTATGTAGATAAACAATGATACCAACTCGTATATCGTGAGTCGTAATGGACAGTTTGACTTACTCACCTTCTCTATCACAATCTACTTTTCCCAAGACAACTTTTCCTTCTTCCTGTAAACCAAAATATACAACTTATAAATGGACATACAAATAGCTCGAGTTAAAAGCTGTATTTGAAAGTCAGAAAAGTTTGACGAAAGGTCTTCCTCATGGTTTTAACGTGGACATCACAAATAATCTTCAAGTTCCCCTTGCAAGACTTTCTCTTCTTATATACTTTTCATAGCTTTGCTTTCCAATAAACTTGGGTTTCCCAATAGGTAGGTAAAATTCTTTACCATCAGTGTTTTGAAATACGCAAGTCTAGTAAAACATATTGGCGTTTAAACTACCCATAGCAAACAAAATTTAAAATAGACTGCACATGGAAGTTGTACCTTTAAGATTTTTTTTTTTTTTTAATTGGACGTCTTTATTGTTTTCGATTTCACAATCGTTCTTCCAATACAATAATTGCCGATAATATGAGAATGGATGATATGTACAATGGTATTGCCCTTAGATGACACAGCAGGCATGCGGTGTAATTTATGTACCTTATTTACATTGTTCGGTTGGCATGTAATTCCGTTTTTAGCCTTTTACTCAAACAGTACATATACATCTTACTTACTAACCGACCCAATTAGTTATATAACCCTGTGAAACCTTAATAATTAGTGCGAAGGTGTTACAGATTTGCTTTACATACTTAATAAATGATACTCATCCCCAAACTTTTTTTTGCAAGACAGCACCAGGTGTACCACGAAGAGATATGTGACATTGCTGGCTTGTGGGTTGTAATTCACTCTACATGAGGTGTGTCAGTCTTGAGTGACTTATCTCACACAAAGAACATGAACACAGAAGTGATAAATTAATATTCTTGATATTTTCACTTCCCGGTATAAAGTCTTCGGAGTAAAGTCTGCAGTAGATCATGCAAGAGACAGACAGTGAGAGCATACTTACGGGAAAGTCTGCCTTCACTTTATTCGAAGTCTCATCAAAAATAGGTGCTAACATCTGACTAAAGCGACACCTGAAAGGAAAACCTATATTGAGACTACGAAACCCCATTTTGGGTAATATGTGTTATTCGACATCAGAGAAATTGGTATAGAGTCTTTTAGACGAGAGAGCAAGCCTTATTTTGGAAGTGAAAAAGAAGGAGGAAAAAGAACCAAACCTCCGTAACGTCTAAAAGATTAAAAAGTTACATATATAAATACACGTTTTAAAATTTTTTTTTTTTTTTTCCTCGGCTTGTTACTGAGGTGTCTCCGCCACGTTTCATTAATAACTACACGTTTTAGATACGGTTGATGTATCCAAATAGTCTTAACATCACTCTCGGTTTGATGCGTGGTTCATGGTAAATAACTAAAAAAAAAAATTAAAAAAAATGGTCGTATTCCCCATACGCTTTAGAAATATCACTATCCATGAATTGTCAGATTTCTTCAGATATCATGGATATATAGCGACATAATTATTTCAATGCAAAAGTTTGTAATTCAGATAGAATAATTACTCACCAGTCGGCATAGAAGTTTACAAATACTAATTCATTGTTTTCTGAAAGAGAGAAAAAGCGGCGACTTAGATACGGAATTACGACAAAAAAT
Organism: Alentia gelatinosa; assembly: GCA_950022655.1. NCBI lineage: Eukaryota > Metazoa > Annelida > Polychaeta > Phyllodocida > Polynoidae > Alentia > Alentia gelatinosa. The sequence continues at coordinate 49,067,179 of OX465589.1, forward strand.
CGAATAATTTGTGATTAACATAAATTCAAATATATGTAATAATCACTAACGTCTCCAGATAATGCCACACTGCCCAGTAGTCCAAATATAAAACATGATATGCTAAAGCATTCTTTACCCATTTACAGCAAGCTGTTGCGGTCGCGTACAACAATAACACTAGGCCATCTGTTGCACCGAGTAAATATGTAATTATCCTAGGTGCTTATTTGAGCAGGGTTGTCAGTTGGGGTCCATAAAAAGATATAAAAATGTATTTCAACTAGAAATAAGACGAGGCTACGTCTGTTTTCTATGCTGATGCTACCTTGAATGACAGTTATGGAACTGTACCTAAAAAAAAATTTATTAAAAAAAAAAAAAAAAAAAAGTATTTCATGTGGAATCCACTGCCTACGAGAGACCGAGAAACCCTGGACAACACATCAGTGTTGGCAATGGAATAGAGCTGTGAAGGTGTGTGTGGAGGCTCAAAGCACTGTTCTATTGTCGGTAATGAAGTTCAAATTATACTATTTCTGTTTAATACAAGAAAAAAAAATATCATGGAAATGAGAAGGATTTCCATGGATAAGAGGATGACGGCCAGCTGTCTTTTGGTCATTTTTGGCTTAATCTTTTTATTTTTAATATAATAAAGTGAACTGCACATGTTGTAAGAAAACTTGACTATTTTCGTCATAGGACGAGTAGCGTATGATGGCAATATGTGTAATATCGCGAATCATTACCCAATGAAAAAAAATCACCAAGCAGGTTTTAACCTTAATAAGATGTTTCAATCTTTCTTTACATAGAAATCTCACTCTTGCGACATTTCAGTCTCCATGTACAAGTCTGGTTCTGTCTGTCTCTATGTGGGGAAGAAACTCCAAGCAGATCCTGTCCAATATGTGCCTTTTTAAACATGATAGGAAATCAAATACATAAATAGAAAAACAGTAATTGTCCTCAAGGCGTTCTTGCTAACAGATATTACAACGATGAGAATTAGAGGGAAACTATGTTCCGGTGGGAATAAGTCAAAGTTACGAGGTAAGGCTTGGAAAAATTACTGCCCAAGGCGTAGCGGCGGGCAGTAATTTTTCCAAGCCTTACCGAGTAACTTTGACTTATTTCCACTGGTACGTGGTTTCCCTATTCCTATATTCCTTCAATTGTCGGCTAAAATCGATAAAAACCGAATGTCTATGAACGTCAACCTGGGCAGTAAACGTCAACCTGGGCAGTAACTTTAACCTGGGCAGTAAACAAAAGTTATTCCACCCCCAGCAGCGTTAAGTAATCATAGGTTGTTCGCTCATAGGTATATTGGAATAAACTGTAATACGTACGTAGAATGTCATTTATGTTGCTGGATTGGAGTTGTACGGCACTACTGTCTGTCTGCGCGCACAACAACGTACACTGAAATATAAACATCAACATGTACACAATGTTACACACAGGCAAGAGGGAAATATCAAGAATCCGGGGGGAAAAGAGTGGGAGGGGTTTGGGAGGCTGCTTAATCTGCCAACAGTTCCAGGTCGGGGCCCAATGGACAATTAGAGCGACAAAGTATCCACATGAGTGTTTAGGCATTTTGTAACCTGAAATTTGACATAGCTTAAAAGAAAAGATTATTTATTACGGGAATCATATCAAAAATGTCCAGGGCCTTTGTTGCTCGACATCCATGAACAAATCGACCGAAAGACTTATTTACAGTCAAATGGCAAGCTGTTGTGGTATCTTACAAAATAACACTAGCCATCTCTTGTACCAAGTAAATATATAATAACCCTAGGTGCTTATTTGAACAGGGTTGATAGTTGGGGTCATGCAAAAAAGAGTAGACACATTTTTTATATGGAATCTACTGCCTCATAGAAACAAAAAAAACAACATGGAAAACACATCAGTGTTGGGCATGGAATGGGACTGAGGGTGTGTGAGGAGATTCAAACCACTATTTTATTGGTGTAAATGAGGGACTTCTTTTTAAAAAAATAGTGGAAAACTGGCATCCCTGTTTGAAATGTACTGATAGGGCATTTTTGAAAACCTCATCCCACAAGTTATATATTCGGACTACATCCTGCAATTAGAGCAATGTGCTGAATTAAATGTCGAGATCTGCTGAGACAGGAAATAAGGTATCACATTTATTGACAACATCAGGCCTGTTATATTTAATCAACGCCAAACGATACTAGGACAAATAATCGAAAGAAATTGGCTACCACTTGGTGCACAAAAATTTGGGTAAAATTTCCAATACTTGTGAATAGATATTCATCGAGTCAACCTGGAAGTATGTGGCGCTTCAAAACACCTCTGCGGCCATCTTGGCAAGGAACCTACACAGTGTTAAGCCTATGGCGAATTCAAAGGTTTATGTCCAATAGTTTTTAATATATGGGGATGTATTCAGTAACTCTGAAGCCTTTCCCTTGACAAAATTAGACCACCCTGGAGGTTTCAGATCAAATGATTACGTGATGGCCTCAGTTTAGCTTCCGAATGTGATGTCAACAAATCGTCGAAACAACAATTTTCTTCGAGTTCGCACATCAAAATCATGTCTGGATAATGTGAATAACCATATTTCAACTATTGCGAGTGTAAATTATACCCTTTAAAGTAGATTATAAGAGTTTTCTCCTATTTTACAATCTGACAGTACTTTGTATTCATCAGCAAGATGGCGGATATGTCCGTTGTTAAGGGAATTCGGAGGGTATTTCAAACCGGAAGTCGCCAGATGACTTGGCGAATAGGAAATAAATACATGGGGCCACATATGATTTTTGAAATGATCTAATTTTGTGGGTTATCTTAAATCGTAGTTTTTCTTCATTGTTCCCCATTCTTGGAACGACATGTTTTCTTTTGATGATGTACACAAATTAAATATATAAGATAATATTGTACCAGACATCTATCCCAATGTAGATCACTCTTCATTTAATAAAAACCTACGATAAACAAACTGACTGGCAGTTGTGGCGTTTTTACCTACTTTTGTAAAAGATTATTTATCCTGGCCTCAAGGTGATAAAAATGTGGTTTGATATTAAACATAAAAAAAAAAGAGTTTATGTGTTGTTGATTCATTACTAAATTCAATAATACCTAGGCCTGGGGTAGGGGTCAAATTTGTAACAACACTTCATGCAATATTTATGTATTGACAAATCAATTGTCCCAGGTTTGTAAGTAAACTTTCTGATCTTTCCCTACTATGAGGATTTAGCCTAGGCCTGTGGCCCTGCACTGGGTCAAAAATTCATAAACCATGTCCTCATTTCCCTACTTTAATACACTGTATTTACGGATTTGCCCGAGGTTACAAGATGCATCCTGGGTTATTATCTCATTAATACACTATATGATTGATGGTGTGAATGAATGAAAAATATGCAAATAGTTATAGATACGGCATGTATCAGATGAATAAATTGACCTGAACATGGTATTGTCAATGATAATATTACTAGGAAAGTGTTACTGTCAGGCCACCTCTTGACACTGACAGATCCACTGTCACTCCTACTCCTAGTTTATGGAAGTAACAGTAAACATGCTAGCATGGTATTTCATTTAGGAAATAACTGTGTTTATGTTCTGCTAATACTAACTTCAGACCAGTGATTTCTGTGACAGAGTGAACCGAACCAAAGTATACAGTCAGTAGATTGTAAACCCTAGGCTAGTGATACTGATAGTCATATAGCTGGTGTGTGACAAGGTTTAACATGTGAATGTAAGCAACACACAACTGCGATCGTTGGAAGTTGTTCCAAAACACAGCCGCAATAACACATCAATCACTTCGTCATTACACATCAATTATTTGGACAGTGAGTATATTTCGTCGTGAGCAATATATGTTATGATTTTAGATAGTAGCGCCCATCCCAATTTACCCACAAACATTTAGTTCCACCAATCACAGGGGGGCACCTGGCTGGACTCAGGTGTCAAGGCACCGGTATGACAGCAAGAAAATACTGCAAAACGGGATAAAACAGTAAACACCTACCACAATGACGCACAGATATAACAACTCTTGGGCCGACCAGCCCATCGCCGACTTCATATTGGCTGTAGATTTAGTGTTAATGAGATATCGAAGCAGTGTTGTGCAGGGCACAAGTCTGCTACGAGATCTAAACAAAAATGGCGGTGGATGATGTGGCTCTCGGGGAAACGTGAACACGCTTTATTTTTCTAGGAGTATCTATGCAACTTTATTCATATTAAGTCCTCCTTATCTTAATTTATATTCACCAATGTCTACAAAGATATAAATATATTTAAGATATCAAAACATTGATAAAATAACTTTACTACATACGCTGGTTCCCGGGGTATCCGCTAGGGGGGTCGGCGGAGAATTTCTTAGTCTCTCTCACAACCGCTTGTGGCGCACCTTGAGCCGTGAACACGCCGTCTGGTGAATGGTGACCGCATTACAGGCTCAGTCACAAGATCTAATTCAATCAAATGCAGCATTTGTAAAAGATGATATTTTCGAAAATTAAGTAGATAGAAATCCAGAGAACTTCATAAAGAATACACAACATAACTTTTTAGGCCTAAGATTCTAAAATTGTGGTGCCACCTATCATTCAATCAAAGAACTTTGGCCTGATGTCATATTCTTACTTTAATCAATGAAATAATAAGAGAGCAAGTAAGACTTGATTTTCCTTCAGTCCTATCTCATTTGATAATTGGCATAGATACTTCAAACAAAGACTAAATTTTAGATGAATCCCCACATAATACAACTGGTAGGTTATCTTATCAACTAAATGTCATTCAGAGGTAATTATTGACAGTTTCTAGCTATGCTATATGCCCAAATTACAATGATATCAGAATAACACGTTTTTAGGGCTCATTTGGACTCTTTGTCATCTGTGATACCAGTAATGCTTCTGTACCTCAAAAAAATATCTACCACAGCCTGGCAATATAGGTATCATTTTAATTGTCTTGAAAAATCTACAAAATGAGGATGTCTATTTCTATAGGCCATTGCAATAGATTTTTCATTAAATGACTGTGAAGACAGGAAGGTAACATGTTTTGGTGTTTTTCACCTAACAAATTCTGATGTACAATCTACAACAGGAGATCTTAGCCACAACACAGGTATATCAGATATAATATATCAACAGATAGGCCTATGTCTTTGCTTTCTAATGATGTTTTGTTTATAAAAATCGCCTGTTATTCACAACACAACAGTGATTTTCCCTTTCCAAGTTGGAAAAAAACTATTTTTTTGTCCCATATTAAACGCAAAGGATCAGGGCGCTCATATTCTCAAACTGAGATGCAGAGCTAGATGCGGTTCTTGACTGTAGTGTGTTATTATGTGAAATATGGGAGTTAAGGCAGGATGATGGTGGATTATTATGGCAGCATTTATTCCCATGTCTTCATGGTACCAAGGCTATGGGCAGAGAGCGAGAGAAGTATGTCACAATCCCTGTTCCTAGAAATACCACATAGAGGTCATACATGAGTAGTTGTTGGAGTTCCTCACAGATGGCATGTTAACAGTAGCACATATATGGACTCAACATTAGACATTAGATGCAATGGTATACAAGGATATTACATCCCTCCTCTTCTTGGAAAGAAAGTTTATTAGACATTATGTTTACAAACAATATCTGAGTCAGATGCATACAAGATCAGACAAAATTGAGAAAAGGTCAATGAACATTAATAAAAAAAGTTACCTATTATTATAAACTACTTAGATACATAATCTTCTAAATACTTTGGTCTGCGCCTAGCATGTGGCAGAAGTATGGGCTGAGGTTTACTAGGACTAGGTGTGTTAGGCTCAGGCACATCAGGTGGTGTGTTAGAGTTACTGATTGTTGTTTCATCTAGTACATCTTCTTCAGTAATATCAATCACCTCAGGTTTTACCATTGTTGGCTTGAAACAAGAACTGTTTCTTGTGATTTTATGGTCTTCAGATTTTGCAGTTACCATATTACCCTTCTTTCTTGTTACCTCATATTGTTACATCATTTATTATTTTGCTTCTGCATCATTTTGTTTTGCTTTCAGATGAATGAGGTCATCTGACTTGATATCCAACTGGGGTAATTTTGTCAAAGGTTTTCGCCTTAAGAGTAGAAAGTATGGTGTAAACCCAGTTGATGAATGTGGGGTAGCATATTGTCTCAGGAATTTATACATTTGTTGTTTCCAGTTTTTACCCTCAATTTACGAAGTACAAATAGATTTCATGAGCGGCTTATTAAATGCTTCAACTTGTGCATTTGCACGGGGCCATCGTGGTGTGATTTTATGGTGATGAAAACCAGAATATTTTGCCAACTCAGCAAATACATGCAAGTAAAATGGACTACCATTATTAGTCTTGATTTGTTTGACTCCCCCCCCAATCTGACAAAATTTTGTCCAAAACGGGGATAACTGTATTTGCAGGAACAGACATGACAATCTCTACTATAGGATATCGGGAGCATTCATCTGTGATGACAAACAGATAGTCACCTTGCACTATGTGCTTGTCCGAGATTATGTTACGTTTATCGAATTAACATGATGTAGAAATAATAGAAATATATGAATGCATAGTAACAAAGTGTGAACAGGAGGAAGCTTCTAGAGCGACCACCTGTATAAGGGAATGAATGGTCACGTGACCTGCTGATGTAAGCAGCAGAGGAGTATACCTCCGCTGCGGCTGCAAGAAGCAGCACTAAGGTACGAGGAGTAAGATCTGGTTGAGCTAAGTAAAACCTGCTCCTGCTGGAGTAGGATTGGGCGCCAGAGGCTTCATCCCGTGAGGAGTGAAGTCCCCTACTATGAACATTCATTGTGCTAAACCATCAGTTCTGTGAGTTGCTTACAGACCGACGTGTGAGTAATTGGCTCTCAGTAAAGAGTACACAGAGCGCGTGGACTGGACTAATAGGATCAACCCAGGAGCACTAGAACTTATAGACTGAATCCAGAAGAAACAATAGGAACTAAGAGTGAACAACTGCAAAGGAGAAAGTGAACTAAGAACGATTAAATTGAACATTGGATATTTAAGGACATAAGCTAAGATTTATCATACGGTTTGTACCAGCACAGTTGACAAGATCGATACATCACATTGAATATTATTCTATGTAATATGTAACCTACAGATTGCTCTCAGGAGATTAAAACGATTAACTTTACTTGCATTGATCGTCATTCCTCCTCTCAGGTCATCGAGATGTGAGGTCACCGTGTCTTGGTGACCATGCCAATCAAGTAAAATCGGCGATCAGATGAACCTCTGCCTCCGGCATCGGTTCATCTGATCGCCGATTTTACCGCGTATTTTATCCGTACGGAGACAGTAAGCCTGTTTCTCTATTATTATATACCTTAAAATATAGAATTTTTAACTTTGCTACTGGGGGAATATTTGGATTTTGCCCCCGTACATGCCCCGTACGCCACATACATACCCCGTACGTCACCTAGGTGTCGTACGGGTATAAATACGACATGGGTAGGAGCGGGCAGTATGTGTAGGATATACTACCACAGGTATATAATAATACCTGAAACTCTGACATAACCTAGGAAACAACTAAGAACCTAAGATAATGAGTTAGCTACCTAAATGACTACTTAAGGGACAAAATATAAGCCCCCACTACGGTGCAACCTGATGGTAACGGACCACAGAAATCAGCACTTAGATTTTCCCATGAACCATCTGGTAAATCAGACATGCACCATGGTTCTAACCGTAAAGGGTCATTTTGTACAAGTTGACATGCAGTACAATTTCTTATTCGATCTTCTTCCTGGTTATTGATACCTGGAAACCAAACCTTTCATATAATAAAGGATTTTGTTCTGGTCATTCCTTGGTGACCTTTATGAGCAATAGCTATAGCTCTTTCATATAGGCTTTTGGGCAAGACAATTTTGTTACTTTTCAATAGTATGCCTAATGGGTGTAATGTTAGTTCTTCGCGAACTGCACTGACCTCTTTTAGCATTACAAGACCAGACCACAAAATGTGGAGCCCCCAATAAATACATGTCAAAGTGTTCACAAGCCCACACAATCGCAAGAGCTTCGCACTCAGTTTAACTATAGCGAGATTCTGTTGGGGATAGTGCATGGTTCGCATACACGATAACATCATTATCCTGACAGAAGATCACCCCCAAACCAACAGGGCTTGCATCAACAATAATTTCTGAATTTTGTTTGTGTCAAAATACTGTAGCACCCTCTCATTAGACAAACTGTCTTTTAAAGACTGAAGTGATTGGTCCTGTTCACTAGACCACACAAACTCTGTATTGTTACGCAATAATTTCCTAATTGGTTCACTAACCGTTGCATAATTAGGAATGATATGTGAACAGTATGTTAGCATACCAATGAGGCTACGTACCTCTGAGACATTTGTTGGTGCTGAAATATTTCGAACCGCACTGACCTTGGTAGTGTCAGGGATATACCTTGTGCACTAAACTTAAGACCATAGAATATGAGGTCATCTTTATAGTACTCATTCTTAGTGCCATTTACTGTCAGTCCTGCCTCCTGTAGAGCTGCTAAAGTGTCATTTAAGGCTTGGTCATGCATTAGTTTTGCATATTCACCTTTACCATATACCAGAATATCATCATTGATATTCTTAACATGTGGGATATGCTGGATCACAGAGCGAATATGCTCATTGAAGATTACAGAAGCAAAGGAAATTCCAAAGAATAATCTTTTATACCGAAACAGACCTTTGTGTGTAGAAAAATTTGTTATATATCTTGACTCTGGATTGAGCTCAAACTGGTGGTAGCCAGCCCGAAGGTTGATTTTTGAAAAACAGAAAGCACCATTGAGGTCACTTATCAACTCCTTTGTTGTGGATAACAAATATCTTTCACAGGAAATCACTTTCTTAGCTTCCCGCATATCAATACATAATTTTACAAATCTACATTAAATAAAATCTGATAGGTTGTCAGTATAAAGAATTCTCATGTGTTCATGTCTTCATTGTACATACTGAAGTGATCAGATTACAAAGACCACAAGTGGAATCCCCAAATTCAAAATCCTTTCTCTTCAAACAAGTTGGAGAATTTGACTAGTCATTTGCTCAATATGCATTCACAAACATGTACATTGGTAAAATGTGGGGAAATGATGCACTATGTGCTCGTCCAAGAATATGGTATGACTTCAATAATAAGAGTTTTGATCAGATAATGCTATAAGATTTAACATGTGTGTAGACCGCTAACACAGTGCAAGATGGTGATAGCCGGAAGTAAGATTTAGGAATTAGAATAGATTGTCTGTATAAGGGAGTAAACAATCATGTGAGCTGCTGACGTAAGCAACAGCAGAGCATACCTCTGTGGTCGCTGCGGAGAGCAGCACTTACGTACGAGGAATTAAGATCTAGTAGAGAACTGTGAGAAAGCCACTCCTTACTGGAGGATGAGCTTGAGTTTAGGTGCCGGAGGCTCCGCTCGGATGGAGTGGAGTCGCCTACTGTAGAAGGACTATCACGTGAAAATCATCATCTCTGTGAGTAACTTACAGACTGATGTGTAAGGAACTATCTCTCTATGGGAGAGAACACAGAGAGGATACATTGGACTTAATGGAACAGAACGCTGAATGGATTAACATCAAGGAAGTGTGTAGTGATAATGAGTGTCATGAACCTTCATATTTGAACTTGAGAATTCATTAGGGACATTACATGGACAATGAAACGATAGCAGAAATTCTATTCCAGCAACTATGGACATATATATCAGTATGATTGACTAATTGGATTAGAAATGTTATATTTATGAGTGACAATTGCTGTGGACTTAATGTATAACATAATATAGAGGCAAGGGAGCACAGTTGTAGTGCACCCATATATCACCATATCAACAAATTGATTTTCAGGATATTAAAGTTACCAAATCATATATCATTGTCCATCCTCATTTCCTCGGGCCACAGGGATGTGAGGTCACCGTGTCGCTGTGGCCAAGCCTTTTGAGTCAAATCTACTATGCTTAAGTACTCCTCAACAATCTAAATGACTAAATAACTGAGACAAGAAGTTAGCTATCCCTTTAAGTCTAATTAACCCTAATTGAGACACATACAACGGTGCAATGAAGGCAGAAATGTTCAATGTTGAAACCCCAAATCAAATTTTAGAAATCAAATTCATCAAATTCTGAATAATTTCTAATTAAAAAAAAGTTTGCATTGCCTTGTATTCATGTGTTCGTGTTTCTGTTGTAGGTTCACATATGAAATGGTTGTTAAGTACACAAGTTAAAATATCATGATCCACAGTATGCACTATTGTGTCCATGGACCCATAATTACTGTATATCTGGGTTATTAGGAGTATGGGGCTTCGTGGGCATATATTGTTTTGACATCATCTATAGATGTATCATCTATACATATGTTATTGAATAAATGCATCAAGGATCTAACAATAATAATAATAACATTAGAATTGGGTGAGGAGTTAGCCCAGTCAGTTAAGCACTTGACTAGTAATTATAAGATTGTGGGTTTGGATCCTGGTAAAACTGTTTATATTTTTTCATTTTTAAAATGCACACAATGTTATCCTTCTTGATGACCATTTCTTGTCTACATTGTACATGAAGATATGAAGATATGAAGAATTCAGAATGCGTTTGATCCAAACAAGTTGACCAGTGATTTCCCAAATTTGCATGCACATATTTAATAGTCATTCAAAATAATCTGAATATTTCTATCTTATCGAAAATTTTCTGAATGCACCTGGTGATATCTTGAGAGACCTCATTCCAAATGAATAAAATGACTTCACTGGTTAAAAGGAATCACAGGAATGGAAACTGCAATGTCAAATCTTCAAATTCACAATCCATTCAAAGATAAGCTTTCAATGAAATGTGAAAAGAAATTCTCAATATTTGCCTTCCTATGTGCACATAGAACACTGAGAAATCAAGAGATGAAAATGTAAAATGTCCAAGAAAAAATCCAACAAAGTGATAAAATGGACTAGTCAAATGCCATGTCTTCAGTACAAAAGAGTGGAGAGATCCTAGTCTGACACAGGAATCTCTGTCTTAAAGACAAATGCTGGTAGTTGGGTGATTTCTAAATTCTATTGAGATTTGCAAATAACTCAGGATAATATAAGTTCTATATATCAGCAAATAGAAAATGCAAAAGAAATGGCATGTCACCATGCTAACTTCTATGGGAGGGCCATCTGAAAATGTAAGTGCTTAACTATTGGTGTCTATGGGAAAATGCAATATTTTGACTTTGTTGCTAAATGACACTGATGTTCTATTGATATCTTCAAATAATTCTGGATTACGATAGCTGGGAACATGTACAAATGATAAATGCTAAAAAGATGCTAGGTCACCATGCTAATTTCTATGGGAAGGCCATCTGAAACAGGTAAGTGCTTATCTATTAGTGTCTATGGGAAACTGCTCTATTTTCATGGCCCCAGATGGCAGCTCCAGAGTTAAACCAGGGGGCGTTTCGATACCTACCCGCATTTGTCTTTAAGACTGTTGCCATCCAGAAGGAAAATATGAAAGAAAAAGAAGTAGACATTTCTCCTTGGGGTTCGAATCCACAATCATGTGATTAAGAGTGAAGTGCTTAACCGACTGAACCAACTCCCCAACCAATTTCATTGCTATCATTATTACTGTCATATGCTTGATGCATTCATTTAATAAGATATATGTATTACATATATCTATTGATGATATCCAAAGAATATGTGCTGACAAAACCCCATATCTCTAAATGAACAAGAAAAAAGATTTTGAACTTGGCCATTCAACTTCTGCTCTTTTGCATTGTGTCATATGTGAATGTACAATGTACACATGAATATTCCAGCTTATCTGAAGAAAGATTGTGAACTTGGGGAGTGAACTTCTGCTCTCTCTTATCTAACATGTATGATTGTACAATGCCATCACAAAATTGACTAGGCAAATTTCCCTATTCATTAGGACCAAAAGGATTTAGAACTTGGGCATTCAACCTGTGCACTTTTTCATCTCGTCATATCTGTATACACGAAATGGACCAGTGACATTTTCCAACTTATATGAAAGGGATTTTGAGCTTGGGCATCCAACTTCTGGGCCTGCCATCTCATCTCATCACATGCAAATGCATTTCTCCACTTTCTACCACTGAAGATGTATGTGGATGCATATTTGGGAAATGCCTAGTAGAATTTCCAACTTGTTTGGACAAAAGGATTTTGAACTTGGGCATTCAACTTGTTGCCTGTTTCATATGTATATGTAGGCTAAAGACAAGGAGACATAACAAGTATTTTTATTTTTTACTTGAAAAGTTTCAGATATTATTGAATATCTATTTCTGAAATTGGATTTGGGTTTTTAACATTCAATTTTTGTGCATTGATTTCCCCAGTATTTACTGTTAAAGATGTCTGCGGATATTGATATTTGTCAAATGACAAGTACAATTTCCAAGTTGTTTGGATGAAAAGTATTTTGAAGATGGACATTCAACTTGTGGTCTATTTCATCTCATCATATCTATCTGTAGAGTAAAGACATGAACACATGAGAAAGGCTTTTAGTTGTGCCTTTTCACCTCATCATATTTGAATGTTCAATAGAGATATGAGCACATGAGAATTTTCTTTTTTACTTGGAAAGCATCATATTTCCTTGAATGCCTATTTCTAAAATAAGATTTTGCTTTTCAACATTCAATTTTTCCACCTGTGTTTCCCCACTTTCAACTGCTGAAGATGCCTGTGGATGGATATTTGGCAAATGACTAGTAACATTTCTAACTTAAAAAGGATTCTGGACTTGAGCATTCAACTTCTGGGCCTTTTCATCTCATCATATGTGAATGTAAAGTAAAGATATGAAGACATAAGAACGTTACTGATAACTTATCTGATTTTATTGAATGTCGATTTCTGAAATTCGATTTTGCTTTTGAACATTCAATTTTTTTACAACTAAAGATGTCTGTGGGTGCATGTGTTTCAATTGACTAATGAAAATCCCCAACTTATTTGAACTAAACAGATTTTGAACTTGGGCATTCTACTTCTCCTATTTCTATATGTTCATATTTGAAAGCAGTCAAAGTATCCAATTCATCTGAGGATAATGGATTTTGAACTTGGGCATTCAATTGTTGGGCTCCTTCTGCTCATATCTTAAGTATGTACAATAAAGAGATGAACTCATGAGAACTTCTTTGGCTCAGAACTTATCATATTTTATTTAATGTTGGTTTCTAAAATTGGACTTAGGTTTTCAACATAGAACTTTTCTGCCTTAGTTTTATTACTGAAGATGTCTGTAAATGCATGTTTGGCAAATGACTAGTCATATTTTCCAACTTATTTGGAGAAAACTGATTTTGAAGATGCAAATTCAACTCTTCCTATTTCTATATGTTCATATATGAAAGTAGTCAAAGTATCCAATTCATCTGAAGAAAAAGGATTTTGAACTTGAGCATTCAATTTGTAGGCCTTTTCATCTCATCATGTGTGAATGTAAAGTAAAGATATGAAGACATGACAACCTCTTTTACTGATAACTTATCAGATTTTATTGAATGTCGATTTCTGAAATTGGATTTCACTGTTGAACATCCAACTTCTCCTATTTCTATATGTTCATATCTCAAAGCAATTGAAGTATCCAATTCATCTGAGGGAAAATGATTTTGAGGTTGGCCATTCATCTCCTGGTCTATTTCATCTCATCATATCTGACAGTAGTCATAATATCCAATTCATAAAGGAAAAAGGATTTTGAACTTGAGCATTCAACTTGTTGGCCTATTAGTCTCACTGTGTGTGAATGTAGAGTAAAGATATGAAGACATGAGAAGGTTTTACTTGGAAGATATCAGATTTTATTGAATGTCTATTTCTAAATTCGGATTTTGCTTTTCAACATTCAATTTTTCTTCCTTGGTTTTACCACTGAGGATGTCTGTGGATGGATATTTGGCAAATGACTGGTTGATTTTCAAACTGGTTCGGACAAAAAGGATTTTGAAGATGGACTTCTCCTATTTCTATATGTTCATATCTCAAAGCAGTTGAAGTATCCAATTCATCTGAGGGAAAAGGATTCCGAAGTTGGCCATTCATCTCCTGGTCTATTTCATCTCATCATATCTGACAGAAGTCAAAGTATCTGATTCATTAACAATGGATTTTGAGCTTGAACATTCAATTGGTGGGCCTTTTCATCTCATCATGTGTGAATGTACCACTTCCAATATAAGGGTGAAAAAATAGAAAGAGTCAAGACATTCAAGTATTTAGGGGTGACATTCTCACAAAATGGATCATTCAAAGAATGTATTATAGACCTAGAAGCGCAGGCAAGTAAAGCTATGTTTGCTCATATAGCTAAATCAAGAAAGTTACACCTCCCCCTTGACATCATACTCGAACTATTTGATGCAATGGTAGTTCCCATTCACTTATATGGTTGTTAAGTGTGGGGGTATGAGGAACATATCAAAGTTTGTGATAAACTTCACCAAACTTTCCAATGTGCATGCTCTGTATAGGCAACAATTCATGTAATGCCATGATGTCTGGTGAAACTGGTAGATACCCAATTTCAATAATAATTAAAATGAGGATGACTGGTTATTGGGCTAGACTTGTAGGGGGGAAGGGGAATAAACTAAGCAAAAAAAATGAATGACTTTGCAACATCATCAGATAATCAAAATTTTGTTTGGATTGATTATATTAGGAACATACAGAATGAATCTGGGCTGACAATTGTGTGGCAAGAACAGCATGAGATATTTAGAGATCCACTGAACTGCAAAGTTGAGTGGATTCAAAGATCTGTTGAGCAAATACTAAGGGAACAATTTGTTCAGCAGTGACACACAGACATGGATGAGCATAGTTCATGCACCCTTTATAAGGAAGTGAAGGAGAATTTTGGACTGGAGAAATACCTTAAAGTGTTACCAAAGGCAAACAGAATTACTCTCACCAAGCTACGCACAAATAATACCAAGCTACAGAAAGTGAAGGGAAAATATATGAAAAAACAAACACCCAACACTCATGATAGTTACAGTAAAACTCTGCTTTCGAAACACCCCACACCCCACCAGGAAAGTGGAGACAATCCAAGAGGCGCAAAACTTTTTTGATTTTGAAACCTGAAGATAATCCCTTCCGAAGCTACAGCTGAGTACATATTTCCATAGACATACTGGTGGGATTCCTATATGTGTGAATAGGGCTATGGTAGAAATCATCATCACATAGGGAAAGGCCCTCTTTTTCATGAGTTGACCTCTGAAGAATTGAGAGTGTGAAACTGCAGTCTGCCACTGATTAAATGTATCCAGATACATTTGATTGGCAAGCTAAAATATCATCAGGTGGTGCTATATTGCTTAACCTTTTCCTTACAAGCCTCCCAGGTGGTTTTTTTTTTACATTTTTCGGTTGCCATGGCAACCATTTTAATTCTTTTTGTCAACAAATTGAATTTCTTAACAGTTTTTCAAGGAAATGGCAGTCAGTTGATAATACTGTCGTATATCTTGGCTATAATGGTCAGGATACTAAGTTGGGACAATCCATTGATGATGCACACTACTTTGGAGCCTCAGTGTGCTAAAGAAACTGAAATACTCAACACAACATTTTCATCCAATATCTAGCAAGAGAGGAAATGTCTCCCGTGGGGTTATCTAGTAAAGAAGCATGTCAAGTCCGGAAGTTCATTATTTTGTGCTGCCTTGTTTAGATTCTTTTGAAACCTGAGATTCTATTCTCATATGGTATGTAGAATCTATCTGCAGTCTGTCTTTTACATTTTCGGTTGCCATGGCAACCAATATAATTCTTTTTGATGAAAAATTGAATTATTTAAATTATTTTAAAATGTATCGCAAATGGAGTGGTTCACATACATATTTGCATGTACCTTGCGCCTGGGCTTACATACAGTTTCAAGCGTGGTACCTCTACAGTCAGATTAGAGGTAACTGCTCACAAGCTCTCCCACACATCATGACCTACATTGATCTGTTATCTAGTTTACCGAAATAGGTCAGCTTGCTTTCTCAATCCAGAGTGTGTGTGTTCCAATCCAACATCTGTACTGTATAAGTCACCTTGATCTTAAAGTTATTTTCTTTGAATATAAATCATTAGCCAATTATAGAGAGAATGTGATTCTGTTCTACAATAGTTATGTTTTAATCAAAATCATAGATTAGATCAAGAACCCTTAGGCCCTACATTAACTACTCCTGGTGACCTTTGATAATGTCCTTTAACATTTGCCAAAAATATTATATTAATATTATGTAAATAGAAAAAACACAACTGCAGGTTTACTATCATATCATGTCATACACCTTTTGATCACTTGCACTTGATCACTTCATTGTGCATCTAACCTTTTAACTTATCTCATTGCTGATACACCATGGCACAATAAAGTAAGATTATTTTATTTGTCCATTCAACTTATATATCTGACCTTTGGCCCAATCTAGAATGTTAAAAGGACCATGTGAGCGGCCATGTTTTATAAACAGCTTCTAGCCATCCCCTTATGAGGTCCACTGCTGTGTGGGCTCTCTCAGCAAAAAAGAGAGCCCATACAGCAGTGGACCTCATAAGGGGATGGCTAGAAGCTGTTTATGAAACATGGCCGCTCCAGCCACCGCAAGCGGTGGCGGGAGACCAACAACCATACACAGACGAGCTTACTGCAAGGCCAGAGAGCTCAACCAATCACACAGTCCGAAACTGTTTAGGGGCCATGGCAAAAACACTGTCACCAACTCCCCGTTTCTCTCTCAGTGGTCGCTATGTGGTAGGAGGTGGATGTTATGCCATGTTTTCACACATCTTCCTTCAGAGCTAGTTTCTTTTTTATCTTTTTCCTCATTGTCATCCCTCCCTTCCCCCACCCCATTTATCCATCTGACTTTTTGTCAATCTGATGAATAGATATGCCTACAAAAACTAATCGTGTCTGGAAAATAATATCTCAATAATCTGAGTTTAATCATCTACCCCCTCTCCAACCTTAATTCAACATTTCCAGTTTCAAACAACTAGAAAGAGAGATTGCTGATTGGGAGATATCTACTAGATAGGGGTCATTCTAGCAGATTTTCAAATAAGTTGAGCTTATGACCTCTCCAGCGAGAGTGCCAGGCATACGTGGCACTATGTCACACCAGAAACCAGACACAATCACAGATTTTACCACTCCCTGTATCGTGGCAATTAGGGGTGGGGTAGGTGGAGGGGTACATGGAGTGAAACCAGCCTACTTTGACCCCTAAAAATCACCACAAAAAAGGTAATTAGAATGTTCTCATAAAAAATGAATGCTTTTAATAGAAAGCACATGTCTTATATAATTAAGATGGAAAGTTTCAATTTTGTACCTTTAACAGACCCAAATTATAGGCTTCTGGTAAGGAAAGGGTTAATGTTACAGAAAGAATTTTTTCAATCTTTTTTTATTCAGATCAAAAAGTTGTTAGATAACTGATATGATATAAAATTTGACATTGTTTGTTGAATCCTATCACAGAGTTTTGAAGCAGTACACATAATCCATATCAAGGGAGTATAGGCTACAATATTTACATGTTTGATAAGTAACACAAAACATAAAACAGACATGTAACCATGACAGGACCTTAACAGGACAATGCATGTATAGGACAGTAATTGAAGTGTGTTATATACCCTTTCCTTGAACATCACATTGAATATCATAGCTTAGATGTAGATACTTTATGATAACCTGCTTAAAGTTTTTTGTTTCTACTATGGATTTCATGGGGTAACTGGTTCCATAATAACATACCTTTATATACAGGTGATGTCTTAAATTGTTCAGTACAGGGTTTCTTTACTTTAAGAGTGATTTTGCTTCCTGTCTAGTTTTAGTATCAGTTTCAATTACATTATTAGGACCCTTACTCCATTGGTGAATCAACTTTGATAGATGTTGTCCTCTCCTTACCGATAATGGGTTCATTTTCCAGTTTTTTCATTAGAGATGCTTTTGCCCACCATATTCCTACTGTTATGTATAAACAATTATTTAGAATTATTTGAATATCATTTTATTTCTTCCCGGTTAGGGCATAATGGATAATTTCATTGCATTCTAGTTTTGTTGATATGATTTGCTTTACTAGTTGTATGGCAACATCCTTAGGGATCAAATATTTGATATATCTAAGATGTAACTAAGAAATCATTGACCTGAGATTGTAATCCCCTATCACACCTATTATCTTCCCAAAAGTGTCAAATAGTCAGTGGGTAGATACCATAATCAGCCAAAATCAGATGAAAATGTGGCAATAGGCATATTGAATCTCTTGCAGAAACCTGTCCTCATTGATCAGAAACAGGAGCTCTTCCTAATGTAACAGCACTCTCTGCAGTTACACTTGACCACTTGTAGCACATGTACTGACTTTCCTTGATCTGAACATTCTCCTATTTGGCTACCTTTTTCCTTAGGTGTTTGACATTTTCAGTGGATTTGTGTATGCAACACGATATCCATTCATAACTGCTTATTATCATACTTTTTGCAACACCTTTCCAGCATGGGCAAAGTTGCCACTATATTATTGGAAAGTTGCCTCTGAAGTCTAAATTAGGTGATGCATGTTCTGTCACACAACTCTGGGCACCCCCCCCCCCCCCCCCCCCTAAGAATTTTGGGCTGTGTCACACTTTTCAATATACCCTCCCCCCGACCCCCCTAAGTTTGACCTGATGCAACCTCCATACTGTATGAAACAGTCTGAGTTCAATAAAAAATATAAATTGAATTGAGAAAATCTCCGCCCTGCCTTCTAGCGGATACCCGGGGAACCAGTTTTTTTTCCCGAATGTTGCTTTAGCGGTGCAGTGTGGTTGTGAACTCGTCATCTCTTCTCTCTACAGTGGCGCCATCTCGTTGAAGTGCGGAGGAACAGCGTCAGATTCACTCTCCAAGCAGCGGTCCTGAACTGCTCGTAGTGATAGAACGTCAAGCAGCACCTATGATATGCTGGGAGAGTGCGTCAGATCGTAACCCAGTTTCCACTGACCCCGGATTACTTCGCGGAAAAGCGGTCAGCGCTCAGTTTGCATAATAACAGACTATTACGTAACAATCGAGCAACAGAGCCTCAGCAAAGCACATCATCAATGTCTCCTATTTATCTGAAAAGAATTAGATACTCACCACCCTTAACTAGGTTTGGAATGGGGTTCTAGATTTTAATTCGAGAAATTATCAACGATCTGGGCAGTAACATGGGGGGACTATTTTCTTGAGCGGAGGCGTGGGCGTGTTTACTGAGCTGTACGCCGCCGCGTGTCCTAAACCCAACGCAGGCAGAAACGTCAGTGACTAAAACTGCTTAATTTCCACAGGTTTACCGCCACGAAACACACAAACACAAGTCTGACAGTCAAGGTAGGTTCTTCTTTCTCGCAATGTGATTGTTATTTGTGTATGTTGCATGTTTATAGAAGTAAGAGCACAGAAATGGAGCGATGTGTCGGGGTGGATTACACTGGTCAGCATTGACCACACATGGTGCCCGCCGGGCAGGCTGGACATCGCTACCGGCCCCAAACTCCTCAAACTAACCAGGAATAAACCTCTCTACCACCCACGAATATCCCAGAAACGTCAAGATTGGGCGACTACAGAGGGTTGTGGGGACAGACAGGGGTATGTCGTGTTGTGTTGGCGTGTGTGTGGTGTTTACATTAAGTACTGACAGTGGAGTGTCAGTCACAAGATGCTGGACGCTAAGTTCATCATGCACTGAACTTTGCTTGAGTTGAAACATCACGGATTTAATTGGTAGTTGGGAGGAAGTGTGACCTTGTCCTGCTGCAGTGCATGGTTTATATTGTGGTTCCATTATAGAGGACTATGTTTATTCTATAGTCGCATACGTTTGTTCTGAGTGGTCCTTGGTGCGATAAATGATGCACTGAGTTATTGTCATGGCAACAAAGTGTCCCCGACTTTCAACACGGAAGCAGATTTATGTCAGTCACGCTGTCACACGGGCAGTGACAGATCTGTGTACTTAGAAGGCCCACATGACTTAAGTGTCCCTATTTGCTTGGTACTGTTTTACACGTCAATGAGTTATGAATACAGACATTTCCGCTGTAATACTTTAAAGAAGTCAGTGCAATAATGCAATCAAATAATGTATTGTAATTGTATGTAAAATGGGGGGATTGAGAAATTTCAGCATTGCAATATTAAGATCAAATAATTATAATGTATTAAATAATGTGTAAGAAATACAAAAAATAAGAAAGGGAATATTATAGGCCAAAAGTATATTCCAAATATCGATTTTTTTTTTAAACTAAAATTTTTGTTATAGAGAAATTGAAAAAAAAAGTGTATGTGATATGTCATATGAGATAATTGGCTCAAGTAGTTCACATGGAAACGGATCGTGTGTGTTTCAATTTTCTAGTGAAAGTGCTCTTCCAATAAAGTTCTATTTGATAAAGAACTACTGTCTATGTTAAGACAAGTTATTATGTTTATCAAAAGAAATAACATAAAGTATGTACGTGCATGTGTGAAATGCTACCAGATTTCATGTTGGCATAACATCCTAATAACAAATAATATGTTAGTGCTTAAAAAGGGGGTAGGGAGGGGTGCCTTCCTTTACTCGACCTGAGTAGCAAATAGAAATACTACATTTTCGTCAAGTTAATGTTTTAGCAGTTTATCTCTGGCGGCTGACAATAGTGCTACCAGTTGGTAACCTTCGCCTTATTTGCCCCCGTGGAAGATGATGTAAGATTTGGCGATATCTGCTTTCATGTACAGTCTGTATAACATGTTAGGCATGCCATGCAGACTTATCTGATACTGGGTGATAGAGTATATGTTGTATATGGTGGACCTTACCAGGTGATAAGTCCATTTTCCACTTGTCGGTAAAATGTCCTGTGATTGGGTCAGATAAATGTAGCTATATTGTGAATGTCGGGACAAAGACCGCGACATTTTTACACGAACTGACCCATTAAATAAATATGTAGTACAATAAAGTGTCAGTGCAACTAAAACCCATTTCCTTCATACCATTCTCTGTGTGATATGGGAAATGAAAGAAATCACCTCAGTAAATGTGTAGGGCTTGGATTTTTATCTAACTTCATGTCGTATATTCGATCACCACCACTATGGTGTAAAACTCCGAGAAAAGCTGAACTTCCGAATAGTCTCTACTTAGCCTCGGGGTCCCGGGATTTTAAGCTAAATAAACCAATCCTCTTACCGACTTATGGTAATGTAATGGTGGATCTGATTACTTTTTCCCACTTCTCATTTAAAAAAAATTGATTGGTACGGTAATAAAAAAACGGAAAGATGCTTACTGATCGATGTACTAGTTTTGGGCAGTCTTTGGCACCATCAAATTCATCACTAACGAAGTACTATCGTAAAACTGGATGAGGTTTAATCTTGGCCACCGTATTCCACGACTGGAGTTTGGCAAAGTGACTTCATGAGGCGCAGCCGAGTGAAGTCCGGAGCCAAAACTTCAGGAGTGGAATGCGGTGGCCAAGATTAAAACGAATCAGGTTTTGATTTGATCCTACCCTATCTCCTCGATTTTGGAATATTACATGACAATAATGCTGTATGCCACTAGTGGCATATAAAACTCTGTATGCCAGTCAGCGTGGCATACGGAAACCCAATGTTAAGCCTATGAGATTTTATATTAGGGGTAGGATAAATGAATGCTAACAGTACGGAGATAGATACTTTTTCCTGTACGAGTTTTTAATATGGCCGTATGTGTAGGTGATACTACCACAGGTATATAATGATATCACTTTGTACCCTTGATATACTAGTTGCTAATTTGAAGGATCCCATTATTATAGTTAACACTTCTACATTGATTTCTTCTAAGTCCATGTAATTCTATGTCAAATTTAAACATACCTTACCCCTCCCCCACACTACGAGGGTGGTTGTGGCCCCTAAGATTCGCGGTCAACTCTCGACTGTAGAACCGTCCCCAGGCGCTAGAAAATATCATGTAAGGAGGTCAGGGTCAAGGTCAGGGTTTGCTGCGAATGCAGTCATTGGCTACTCGGTCTACTCTATTCCTTATTTGGACTTAGTGTAATGGGACAACTCCATGCTGCTACACCTCAGCCACTGAACATGGGGTCCTTGGAACTGTCAGAGGAAGGGTACATATTGAAATGCACTTCATCCTGATTTTGTTTAATCAAACTTACTGTTCATAATCAAAGATTTGAGCAAGTCTAAAATGTCCCTTAAAGTTATTTAATTTGTCTGGAACTCCCTGTGGGGATACCCAGGCTGGTGAAGGAGACGTTTCTCTACTGACCGCCTCTTGTATGTGGAAGAAGGAGGCGGGGTCAGAGTTAGCTGGGGCTCGTTGAATAATCTAGGATCGTACACGAAGACCCTTTCTGTACCCCGTACAAGGATTCTTTCTAGGGACTGCTTTCTTCGTAGCCCTAGTGCAACTGGAAGATAATATGTTTATCGTTTAATAATATTTAAGTCCGTTCACTAAGACAGTATTAGCCGTCCATAAGGTCGTCCATAAGTGTTGAATAAAGTTAACCCATAGTGTCCCTGGGTCTCTATGGCATAAAGTAAAGGGCCTACATGTACGATCCTAGATTATTCAACGGGCCCCTGGGTTGTATGTACTTCCATTGGAAATGGATTTTTTCACTTGCTCCACCTTAGTCAAGGAGCAAATAGTATGCTCATCATTGATAAATGATTATGGAATCATAAATGAATAATACTGAACAGATTTGGGTTACAGTCAGTCAATGGGTCATTTTCTGTAACCCACTTGCACCCAGTCAACTTATCATTTCTGGTTTGTTTTGTTTTTGTTCCTGTTCTTTCTTGTTTAACTCATCATTTCTGCAACTGTCTGTCTAGGATCCAAATATACTAAGCATCAGTGGGTCAGTGAAGTATTTCAGTCTCTATAAATAGGTCAGTTGCACATGCCTCTAAGACACTGACGCTCTGCACTTTCCCTGTGTCACAGTGTTAGCACACAGACGATGAAGGGTTAGTTTTATGCAGCAAGCTCAAAGTCTATTTGGCCACTGTAACTTTTAGGCAGAGTTTTATTTATTGGTTAGTGGCTCCTCAGTCATCATCTTTTAGGCAGAGTATATGAGCGTGTGGCCCACGCTAAAAAAGGCCATGAACCAGAGATATATGTCTAGACCCGTTTATGAACATACAAGGTAAAATATATATCAACGTACGTCTCTACAAAAAAGAAAAGAAAATTGAAAACAAGATTTAAATCTTTGGAGTAGGTTAAGTATATAACTTTCAAAGGTAAAACAATGAGGCACAAACTTCTATCACTTGTGCTGTATTAGACCCAGTGTATACCTAGCGATACCACCGATTATAGAATCTGGCACTGCCGACCGATAAATACACATTCCCGATAAAATATCGGTAAGTATAAAATCCAAACCAGCCAAATATTTCTCAACTCGATTCGCATAAATTGGCACCACAAATGGATTTTAAGGCCACCACCGAAACTCTCGGGTTTAATCAATCAGTGATGAAGTACAGATTTAAAGAAATAGGGCACCGATTATTGGTGTTGGTGTTTTCTTGGGGAACACCACCGACCGACACTTCTCATCCGGATATTTTGTCGGTGCATTTTCCGTCGGCAGGTGTAAATTAGGTCATAACTGAAGTCAGAACTCCCATTGGCTGAACATTTCTATGTCCTTCCTATAGAAAGTCG